>JAKUBG010000014.1:0-253295 GCA_030563145.1 Schwanniomyces polymorphus var. africanus
CTGAAGCTCTGAGTATCTGAAATGCCGTTCAGATACTCCCTTCTGAAAAACTATATAAAGACCTTCTATTTCCCTTAACTTGTAGCTCAATCTACAAGGGAGTTAGATCTAATAAATACATCGCTAACCTTTATAACCAATACACAATACGATTACCTTATTAGGACTGACTTCCTTACACTGTTTTCACCAAATTTTGTCCTTTTGACCTAATAAATAGATTCTTTTTAAATCTCGCCTGGTTTTCATGTTGCATTCGATCTTGGGATAAGATCTCATGACTTTTAACATGATTTTTTTAATACCGTATATATTTGGTACTGCATGTAAGATCTACATTTAATTAGCAGGAATGGGTTATTTATTTCAGTTATAAGTAGTAATAAAATATAGATAGTATCAATCTCTTCTAGTTTAGGTAATTGTTAGGGAGGAGAATTTATTACATTCTTGGGTCTAAATATCTTTGGTACTATTTTGTTTGATAGTTACATCAAGAATTATATCATTCTCTTATATTTGCTCCTCTTTTATAGTCCTCCAATTTGTTAGAACTACATATAATGGGATACACATATTCATTGTATGGATGACCATATCTTTTTATGGAGTTAATACTTACACAGATAAACTTACCTCATCTTTAAATAATGTTAGTACAATTAGGTCGATGTTACACAAAGACCAACATCACTTAACTATATTGATGCAAATTAAAGGAAACCTTTACGAAGTACAAGATAATATTCTGCAATCATCAAAGATAAATGACTCACTGTGTATTTTGGATATGAATGATCAATTATAAAGGAAAAGGATCCATATAGCTTAGTTTAATTTAATTGAGTGTTCTACAATATACGTCATGTATCGTGTCACATCCATTAACAGAAGACATCTCCTAAGTAATCCAACACGTTCTAGTCAGATATGGCTAGAAATATTATTGCATATAAACTTTCTAATCCTTATTTGAAGTCATGTCAGTGAAAGATTTATACTAGGAAATCTTAGACTTGTTTTGTAATAAATACTTGAAGTTTATGAAAAACTAATTAAGGCGTACAAACCAATAAAGTATTGCAAACCTATTGTAAAAATTTGAATTTTGTCTTAAATTGTTAAAATTTGAATTGGTTAAGTGAAAATCAAAAAAATTAGATTTTCTAAATATTTTCCTAATTTCTTAGATTCTAGAGTCTTTCTTATTTTAACCAAATATTGATCTAATATAGCTAGCAAAGAATATGTTTATTTGATTTAAAAGATTATACCAACCTATTGTTTTAATACCTTAACATTGTAAAATATTTTGTGATTCTTATCTAAAATTTTTCCTCTTTAGATTGCGCCGCGCACCTCTGCTTTATGAATTGAAAACCTGATCTACCGAGAATTCTATAATGTATGGCTCTAATTCTGATAATACATATCGGTAGCAACGAATATTATTGTGCAGGGACTCCAGTGTCTATAGCTGAGTTTATATCAGCTTCTGGCATAATTTGTTTTACGAGGGCCATGCTTTTGCTTCTTACTTCCTTGTTCAATTTCGTTTTAGTGTATGATATCTAATATGCATGAACTCACCACTTTAACATTATATCCTATCTACTATTTTTTTTTACTTCTTTACAAACTAAAAATATTAGGAGAAGACACATGGTTTTACCTTAAAAAATTTCCGAGGCTACTATACTTAATATTCAATAACCAGGAGTATATTTAGCACATTTGAGTGTTTAGTTGTATAAATACTATTTTCGGTCCGAAAAAGGAATTGGGCTGTTCCTACTGAACTTATCAGAATTTTTATTATAAATTCAGAATACCAAAGGCTATTACTTCTGGTGATTAGCATATCTTGAAAAGTTGGAACAATTTCTATTTGATCTAACGTAGTATGTTCTAATCAAATATTTCATTACTATTAGCAATATAAAAGGAGCACAATATTGTATTTGCGGGTAACACAAATTTTTCCTCAGGGGTCAGTTACCGAGTGGTGCCAGGTTGGAAGTAAAAGAAAAACAAAAAGTTACTCCATAATCACATAGCTAACTATTTAAAACAAATATATCTATAAATACAAAATGGTATGTGGTACACAATGAATCAAAGCTTCTACATCATATTGTTCAATTACCTAATTATTGGTAGGTAATTATTTTTCAATTGATTGTTCGAGCTTTTTATACATGAATATCATACTAACATGATTTTTAGTCTAGATCAGGGTAAGTCAAATTACGAGTAAATTATATTAAATAGTACTAACTTCGATATAGTGTTGCTGTTGCAGACGAATCATTAACTGCTTTTAACGATTTGAAATTAGGTAAGAAGTACAAATTCATCATCTTTCGTTTGAACGACGCCAAGACAGAAATTGTTGTTGAAGAAACTTCTACTGAACCCGATTATGATGTCTTTTTAGAAAAGTTCCCAGAAAACGATTGTAAATATGCTATTTATGATTTTGAATATGAAATTGGTAATGGTGAAGGTAAGAGATCTAAGATTATTTTCTATACTTGGTCTCCAGACACTGCTCCAGTTAGAGCAAAGATGGTTTATGCTTCATCTAAGGATGCTTTAAGAAGAGCTTTGAACGGAATTGCAGCTGATGTCCAAGGTACTGATTTTTCAGAAGTTTCCTATGAAACTGTCTTAGAAAAAGTTAGTAGAGGTGCTGGCTCTCATTAGTTCATATATGAAATTTTTGGTCTACTTGAATTTGTGAATAATCGTCAAATAAGAAGATTGATTTATATCTATCGTGTAACTTTGTAGTAACCTCCTATTCCTGTAAAAGCTGTTGAATCGAAGGAGTCGTGTAATCAATTAGCACTGCGCAATCAGGAAATTAGATTTTTTTTTTTGGAATTTCTCTAATATAGTGGAGATATAACCTTTCTTAAAGAATAGACAGCTGATTTATTCTTGATAAGTTAGCTAACTCATTCTTTTTAGATTCGATTAGTCTTCTATTAAATCAAGAATAAAATGACGCTGGGGAAACTTCCTAGAGCAACTCTTGAACAAAAGATTCAAATATTGGATTTTTACCATCAGTCAAATAGGCCCCAACTGGAAACCGTCGAAAGATATAGAAATGAGATTTCCATTTCAACGTCATCATTTAGTGAGTGGCTAAAGCATGAAGACGATTTGAGACGAAGACTAAGTGAAGCAGGTACTGCATTCTCTAAGAATAGCCGAAGGAAAGTGAAATTCAAGTATGAAAAGATTAATCGTGCAATGGACTTATTGGTGAAGCAGAAATTGGATAGATGTGAACCAATAAATGAGCCTATTTTAAGAGAGTACTGGTCTATATACGCTCATCAATTTGGTGTTGACGATCCTAAAAGATTGGTTGGATTCAGCCATGGATGGCTAAGTCAGTTCAAGAAAAGACATGGGTTAAATAAGAAGAAAATGACTGGTAATATAGAAACATATACACTTAATAATGATTCTAATATGGCCCCTCTAACTGGCTCTGGAAATACTACAAATAATGAAGTATATGACCCCAATTTTAGTCGTGAAAACCCTACAAATAATTCTGCAAACAATACAGGAGATTCCACTGGCAGCATCGACAGTAGTTCTCCTAACAATGCAGGAAATAATGGCTCAAATGCATATTCAAACGTTTCGTCTGCCCAATCAAGTACCTATGATCTTATGAACCCTCAAACTACTACAAGTACCCATGGCAATCAGTTTCGTCCTCAACAAGGACTCAATTTCTCAAATGGACCTTCAACCCTCAATTTTGCAAACTACGAAATTTATCAGAGTCAACTGACTCAACCACGCCAAACCCCTCAATCTTATAATGACAGGGGCCAAAAAGATAATTTGATTTTAAACACTGGTCAAAATTCATATGATTACCAACAACAATTAAGAGCACACTATGAGAAGAGAAAACAACATTATGACCAACTGCAAAGTCAACAGCAACAAGTACAACAAGTGCAACAAGTACAGCAAGTACAACAAGTGCAACAAGCACAACATAATCAACAAGACCAGCAGCAACAAGATTCGAGATCTCAAACACAGCAGCAATCACAACTGCAACAACAGGTCCAGTCACAACTGCAAAATGCGGCTGTTCAAGTTTCACAACTTTCACAACAGCCAAAACAACGACTACATCAACTGCAGATTAACCAGTCACAACAACAATCTCCACATCTACATCAAACTTCCCAACAGCAGCTGCAAAACCATAGACTTACAAGATCGAATACTAGAAGTAATGTGAGGAGACCTTTAAATACAGCAGCATCAATCTCTACAGTACAAGATGTTAGAAACGGTCCTAATATTGGTGCATCTGATATTGAGAGATTTATATACATGTTTGCCGATAGATTTTTTCATGATCATCAATACGAATACCCACAGACTGTTAAAATATTTCAGGAATTTAAAAATTCATTCTTTAACGAGAGAATAATAAATATTAGATCCATTCAACAACAACAACAACAGCAGCAGATGATGCAACAAACGGATACTGACCAACAGATGGATATCCAAGCACGAAATGACCAACTGGTACAGCAACTTCAAGCAACACATCAACCAATTAATGGAATTGATGATTTCTTCTTAAGAGCAGCAGTTCCATCTACACACGAGGAAAATAATAGCAGGTCTGATAATCCAATAAATGGCACAGTTGGGCGAACTCCTCCAGTAAGTGCCGTTTTGGCTAATAACGTTGATGTGAATACAGCTAATAAGTAAATCTTGTTTATTCAAGTATTTAAAATTCTAAGCTATTATTGCTACGACTTTAAATTTTATGATGTCACGCTATGTATTAAGTGTATATTTCATGTATTGATAGTATTTTATTGAAATTTGAAGATTGATTTTATTTATTCAACTTTGCTTTGAGCTTAGCTATATTAAGTCGTTAAAAATAGTATTATGAAGTAGACCAGAAGTGAATTAAAGAGTAAATTAAAGAACTAAAAACAGTTTTTTTTGAGCAAATCATTATTGATGTATGATAAAATATGTCTTTCTTGGTGGCTCAGTTAACATCTTTTTTGAATGAATGTGTAAAATCAATTTCAGAATCTAAATGTGTTTTTTCTAGCTGGTTAATGATTGTAGCAGACTCTCTAGCTTTGTGATCCTGAACTTCTACAGAAAGCTTTGGCTGACTTTGATCTAAATCCCCGTCTTCTATAAATTTCTTTTCTTCCTTATTTTTCTTAGAACAATCAACACAGTTTCTGCATAACTTAGTTCCATCTTCTAGTACTATTTCTCTGCCACTTCCACATCCGCTAGAATTAATTATGGAGCGATGAATTTTAGGCTTCAGTCTTATTTTTCTTCTTTCTCTCCTTTTTTCTCTATTTTGCTGTAAATCATCTGATCTAACAATATTTAACATATCTTTCAGATGTTTAGCATACAAATAGTTTCTCAAGGCCATATTTAAGATAATAAGTTCAAATCTTTATTCTTACGAGTCGTTTAAAAAAGAACAAAGTATATGTTAAAATCCCAACATATTTAATTCACATTTTTTGACAGTATTGTTAAGTGGTTCCACTTTTTTTGAATTGTGCAACCTCTAAAAAAATATTCCGTACTCGGAAATTTGATAACGTGACCTATCGGATTCTGAAAGTTTGCAATCAGTCCCATAAAAGGTGATAACAAGCAGTTTTTAACTACAGATATAAACACATAATGTGCATAATATATTCTAAGATAATATAATAGTGTCTGAAGCTATTTAATATTAAGAGTTGTTTTGATGGGAGAATTTTAAACCAATGATAATGATGCTGATTGCAAGAGTAAAGAATTTATATTTCAAATGATCATCAACAAGTTGATCATTTTTGTGATGTCTTGAATCTCTAGTGATTTCTGATCCAAATATAATAGATCTGACTCTGTTGTATATACTGTTTCTTCCAGTATCAATGATTTCATCATGTGAAATATCCTCCCACTCTGATTTATCTGTAATGCTTTCTAAAGTATCGTTATAATCTTCATAATCTGAAGTAGAATTAGAATTTCTGTAGAATGTCTGTGACTTATATTTCTTAATATTTTTTTGTTTGTCACCATCTGAAACTTCTATGTCATCAATTTCATTGAAATTCAAATATGCCTGCAATGAGTTGGAAAAGATACGCTTTCCGAATTTACTTTCATTCTTTAAAAACCCATAATCATCTTCATCGCTTTCAACTGGAGATAAACTTACATCATTTTGCACCAAGTCATCGTTGAAATTTAATAAACCTTTGGATATAATGCCAAGAGTAGAATTAGCATAGCTCTTTGAAATGATAGGGGCTACTGAGACTGATCTGAGAACTCTTTTCTTATGAATAAGCATATTTTTTGATTTCTCGATCAATTTGGCATCAGAATACTCCATCTTTTTGTTTATATTATTCAACGATTTTTTACTTGATAGCCGTCGTATATTTTTCCTTTGTTTCTGCAACTCAAAACCAATATATGACAACAACTTTTCATTATGCAATTTCAAAGATTGTAATTCAAATTTAAGCTTCATAATTTCCTGCTTTGTCATCTCATTAGTTAAATTATTATCTAAATACCAACTCGAAGTTTTAGAAGTTTCTGTAACCAATGAGTCTCTATTAGATGTTGCGTTACCCAAGCCATTCAACGCATTCAACGCATTGTCCCTTACAGAAATCATTTGTGTTACATCTTCTTCTCTGGACTCTTGAATAATATTAATATGAGAAGCGTGTTGATTCTCAGGAACAGATGTACTTCTGATATTTGGACTAACCTGCTCAAATTCCACCATTATAGGAAATATATCATGACTATTATATCTTGAATGATGTGGCTTAGAATTGGAGTACCTCTTCTTCGTTTTACACATCGAACTGTCTCCTTCGAAGTATGATAAATTATGAGAAGCTAGTTTTAAGGGGGATAAGACAAATTCGGTATCTTGATTCAGAGTAGGAATGTCTTTTGTTCTCGGTGGTAATGATTGTCTCTTCTTTTCCTTCAAAACCTGTTCAGGTGAAAGAAGATAATCTAAAGCCGACTTAGAAGAATTAGAAGTTAATGTACTGGCACGCTTATCAGACTGTGGGAAGCGGAAATCTTGAGATATCTCCAATGGAGTATTATCGCGCTCTTTTATGGGTGACGAATGATTATTTTTCAAATCCTCAGCCAAGTAACTTAGCAGTGGTAATGGTTCAGAATCATCTCCATCACTCAGGTCATACATATCTGTATTATTTATTCCATTAATAATACTTTGGTCAACTTCAAAGTCATATTCGTCGTACTCTTGTTCTTCATTTTCCTGTAATAGTTCTTCAGGACTTCCGCTAATATTGTTTACATTGTAATAATCGTCATTTTTCGCATTCCTCTCGGTTTCATTAAGCTTCGTTAAGTATTCCACTTGATCAAGTAATGCTAGTTTTGAATTTCTTTCTAATTCAAAATTACCTTCGAGAACTTTAAATTCTCTTAATAGTTTATTATATCTATCCTCGAAATCAGATACACGGATATTACGCTCCTTTAAACTATTTAACTCTCTTCTGAGCCTGTCAGTAGTACATTGTAACTCTTCCACCAACTCTTTGTAATAAAATATTTCTTTCTCATATATACCATTACTTTTAGAATAGTCATTTTGTATAGATTTTAATGCCTTCTCATAGTTTAATATTTTATTGTGACACTCTTGTATAATGCTATTTTTGCTAGCTATTTCAAGCTCCAAGTGCTTGTGATCATTTGCTAGTGTATTGTTCGTAAGTAGTAAATCAGTGTATTGTCTTTCAAGCTTTAAGTAATCTCGTTGAAGTGTAAGAAGTCCTTCCATTTTCTTCTTGGGGCTCCCAATTGAACCACTGGGGCTATTTAACGACTGTCTTGATTTTTGAGACTTCAATGGCGAAGCAGGTGTTACTCGTTGCAGTTGAATGGATTGTGTTATTATCGTGGTGGATTCATTCTCTTCCAGAAAAGAATCTTCCATCATTGGTGAAGACAATACGGTGTGAGATAAATGAATGAATGAATGAATGAATGATTGATGAAAATTCTACAGAATGATCCCTTATTGTCCCAGCTACTTCTAGCTTCCTGGTATCCTAATATTAGCTTTCTTTTTAAAGAAGATAGACTAACTTTTAGAGTATGTTTATTCTATTTGTAAATTTCATAACTATTGTTTACATATCATTCCTAATTAGGCTGAATTCTTATTGATTACATAATACATTCCTTTTTGTATTGCGTCAACGTTGGGTCTTTTTAATGCACAAAAAAACGTCGATAAAATGATCGTGCAAAACCAGGGAGTACTCAAAAAAAGCCAAAGTGCACCACAAAACCTACTCCCCACTAATACTAAAATGTTGCCGTATCCGGCGGTTTTCGCTATCGGAATGGCCCGAATTTAGTAGTGTAAGAAATCGAAATGAATCTATGATTACCTATATATGTATATAAATATATATATCTCCATAGTTTAAGTTCTTGTAAAATAATTTCTTGAAATTTTAAGAATTGCAATATATTAGGAATCAAAATGGTTAAAGTATTATCAGAACAAGAATTTCAATCTCAAATAGTTTTAAACTACACTGATGTCATTGGTGAAAAATTAGGTGGTAAAGTCTTAGGATTTTCAGATGAATGGTTTGCAGCAGCAGATAACTTAATAAACCCAAAGCCACCTATCCGTGATGCTACTAGATTTACTCATGCTGGTGCATGGTATGATGGCTGGGAAACAAGAAGACATAACGTAGAGGAAGCTGACTGGGTCATTTTCAAAATGGGTGTTTCTTCTGCCAAGTTGATTGCTTGTGAAGTTGATACTGCATTTTTCAATGGTAACCATGCTCCACATATTTCTGTCGAAGCTGTTCAATTAGGTAGTGATTCTGAAATCGAAGGACTTGATGAAGCAAAATGGGAATCAGTCATCGACAAGATTGAATGTGGTCCTTCTCAAAGACACTTTTTCGTAAGAGACTCAATTACAAGTAACAATTACACTCATGTTAGATTGAGAATGTACCCAGATGGAGGTATTGCTAGATTCAGATTATACGGATCTGTTGTTCCAATCTTCCCTCAAGATATTAATACCGTTCTCGATATGGCTTCTGTCAAAAATGGTGGTGTAGCTATAAATGTATCTGACCAACACTTTGGTTCTGCTGATAATTTATTATTGCCTGGTAGAGGTCATGACATGTCTGATGGATGGGAGACAAAGAGATCTAGAGAACCAGGTCATGTTGATTGGGTTGTTATTAGACTTGGAGCTAAAACTAATATCAAGGAAATTGTTATCGATACCGCACATTTCAGAGGTAATTTCCCTCAAAAGGTCAATCTCAAAGCCATTAATGTTACTGATGATTCTAAGGTTCCAAAATTCGACAGTAAAGAATGGGAACTTTTAGTTGACGACTCTAAGACTGGACCAGATGCTGAACATTCATTCAAAATTGAGAAGGGTTCTACTTACTCGCATGTATTAGTGACAATCATTCCAGATGGTGGTGTTAAAAGGGTTAGAGTATTGGGTAATATTGTAGCATAAACTTTTTAGGTGTACCGCGAAAAAATTTATTATGTATCTTTTTTAATAGATTTAATGTATTCCTTCAAATCAAGCAATAGATTGATTTCACTTGCAAATCAACGTGTTCCTGCTAAGGAGATCTTTAACAGAAATGTAGACTTAGACTTGATAGCTGACTTAGAAGTGCAGAGTCTGTTTCTTAAGCATCTCATGAAGATATCAAATATAAATCCATTTTACGTCAAGACAATATTAAGATCTTTCATTAATTTGTTAGAATCCAAAGATATTGAAGTTATCGAAGATGCGTATGAAATGGCATGCTCCAATAATATTCTCAATGCTAAAGAAATGATGCCTACAGATGCAGATATATTGGAATATTGTATTGGTGGCTTTTCTGACACTACAACTGGAAGCTCTTCAGTTAGAATAAAAGAAACTCCAAAGATTATTTCTGGAAGCAATACTACTGGGTTGAGAACTTGGGATGCAGCATTATATTTAGCGAATTATTTGAATTCCAACCAAGTAGATCTTTCTGGATGCTCCATTTTAGAACTTGGAACAGGGACTGGCCTAGTGGGACTTTCATTAGTGAAATATTACCATAAGAAAATTGGAAAATTAAAGGAAATTATTTTTACTGACGGGGCTGCAGAGTTAATAGATAATCTTACCGAAACCTTAGTTATCAATAACATAACACCTGGATCAACGGACTTGCCAGAGATCAAAGCATATCAATTATACTGGGGAACTACTAATATTTCATCTGAAGATTTTGTGAGAGAACCTTCTCCAGGAATTGATTATCTTATAGGAGCTGATATCACATATGACTCTAGTGTGGTCAGTATATTGTGTAGCACGATATTTGATTTTTTCCAAAAAGGAACCAAGGGTGCTATTATAGCAGCAACAATAAGAAACGAGCAAACCATTGATAGTTGGGAAAAAGAATTAGATTCTTGGTTTGGAGATAAATGGCAAAAGCAGACTATAACTCGTGAAAGCATTGAATCAGTACCAAATTGCTGGTTCAGTCCTGCTACCCCAGAAATTCGCATCTACAATATCACTAATGTCTGATCATTCTCTGACAATCCAGTGAAATACTAGAAATAGATACATAGATATGGAGACAATTATGGAGACAATTATACTTTTTAATTAGTTTCCCATAATTTGCATGATTAGGTTTTTTTAAGTTGGACTTTTTTTTCATACTGTCTCCTTAATGATATCATGAAATTATGAATTAAAGATCTTGTTACACTTAGGTTTAATGTTATAGATTCTACTATATATGTAATATTTATAATAATATTAGCAGGAGCTAAAATCAGATAGGTTCATACTTAATTCTCAGCTATTAAAAATTGTTCTAGATTTAAGAAATTGTAAGCATAAATCAAATATAACCTTAGAGTAAAAGTTACTCGAAGAAAAGAGATATTTATATAGATAAAACCTTTGATTAAATATATGATATGTAGTTGTCTTTGCAGCTAATTGCAATCCTCTAAACGTCCTGTATATAATAGTAGTGCACGTACCCTCAACTAATACATTTTTCATTGGCTAAACCAAATCCGAGTACCGAACATTTTCAATTTCAACGAAAGTTTACTAAAGAGCTTAGTATTACTTTATTATACATACTTCAGAAATGGCTGTTAGATTCCCAACTCCTGTTGCTAAGTACGCTTGGCCATTTGCTACTGGTGGTAAGTAAATCATTAAAAATATGATTGGTATTATGGTAGATTTCTAGAACAAATATTTTAGATGTTGTATTCAACTGATATTAGAAGTATTCAATGAAGCAATGAAGTGTTTTGAATGTTTGAGACATAATTGATTGGGGGTGATAAAATCTAAATCAATTTGGATTATTTTGAATTGAGTTGTACAAATGAAACTATGGCTTCCTATATTAAATAAGATATCTTCATCAATCTACGATGTTTATTATGTTCGATGAATTCTTCTTATTCGTCTAAGAGTAATTACTAACTTATTTTTAGCTGCTATTACATACTTTTTAGTTTACAAGGCAAGCATTGCTTCTATGAACTCTGATGAATTTATCAATGATCCAAGACACCCAAGATTTGCCCAAGGAGGTAAGTTCATCGATTTAGAAAAGAGAGATTAAATTATTCGTAAGATATGACAAGTAATGAAATGCACAATTTGTGTAGAATATCTATACAAGAAGAGATATGGGTTCAGATTGCTGAATTATGATAAATAGAAATAAGTTTATTAAATAAAATTATACTTTTTTGATTAATATTGTAGTGGGAATTATATGTTAGACTCTTGTAATCCTTGGTACATTATATGTTGAACCTGAATTAGGCTAAGGAGTTGTTATTACTTACACGTTTTTAGTACAATTACTATATGTATTTTCTTATATAAATTTATAAAACTAATCCAATATCCTCACTCATTATACCATTTACCAATTGATTTAATTGCCTATAAGGGCCCAGAATTTAAGTTTACCAACCATACCTGATAGTTGGACATTATTAGTTGATTTCCTTTCAACACCGAAAAATCATCACAATTTGATGTTTTATCTTGTATAACCTGAACTGGACAAGTTCGTGGCGTCTTTGATATTATATCTGCACTTCTACTCTCTTTTGTGGTGCTCCAATTGTATGAACTGGTATTTAAATGTTTATCACGCCTTGCTTTAACTAGCTTTGCTTCTTCGCAGGAAGTATGAGAATCATGGGAAGTATTGCATTTATAGCATTCATATAGTATATATTTCTCTGTAGACAATTGTTCTCTGTTTTCACAATTTGATACATTCATTTTCATACTATTACTTAATTCTTCTAACCAGCATTCTTCGCAGCAATATAGAGAACCTGGAATACAGGGTTCACCATGAAGAGCGCAGTAGTCTTGGAACATACTAGTGGTAACAATACATATACTGCCTATATCAGAGGAGAATACGTTAGAATATATAGTATTAAGGTAATGGAAAAAAAATTAACACATTTACCACAATCATGTAATATTCTGTATACAAGCTTGCGTCAAAATACTAGTGTGGTTATCAGATTCGGTATTGGTATTAACAACGGGAAATTATAACAAATTTGAAACATATAGAATATGACTATCTATTCATTCTTTATATTTGATAGACATTGTAATTGCATTTATAGTAGGGAGTATTCACATAGACCTAACGATGATGGATTAATCAACAAAAACAACGGATCAGATACCTCACAATTACTTTTTGGTATTCTATATTCTTTAAAAAATATGTCTTCAAAACTCGGTGATTCCACAATTAGTAATGTACTAAAGTCATTTTCGACTTCAAAATATAGGATCCATTTCATGGAGTCATTAACCGGGTTGAAATTTGTGTTGATTTCAGATAATGGAATTGATAACCTTCAGAATGTTTTATTTGAATTATATTCTAATTTCTATTTAAGAAACGTGGTACATAACGCACTAAGTCAGGTAGATTTCAAAGATGGCGAAACTATCAGTAATAGGAACTTCATTATAGAGACAGATAAATTTTTGCAAGGCTTAACTTCATTTCATTAAATCTTAATGATAATGTGCTGAACATAAATTATTGGGGCACATATATCAAGATTGGACATTATGGTAGTATATGGTAGTATACATCAAAATAAAGCTAGATAAATAGCTTCTGTTAGTTATCAATTTGCATTAATCTAATTTATGGTTTGCTAAAGGTTGAGGTGGTAATTATATTACTTTATAAGCTGCTAAACGCTATATTTAACCAAATCAGATGCTTAATTAACGATAGATATATACTAGTCAGTTTTACATTATATAGGATATACTAGAATAATTATACTTAACTATCTATTTAACATGTTGGTTACAACCTCTAAATTTATGCGTGTTCAAACCATTATCAATTTGAAAATAGTCTAAAATCCACGAAGTATACATTAGTTTTCATTAACAAATAAATATCAAAATCCACCAATAAATCAAAATCCATATTCATTTCTCTTAGCAAGAGTATATTTATTAAGTTGACTTAACCCCTTTTAAAAAAAATCTCGATAATAGGAATATAATGTCAAGTATAGCATCGGCCAGCCAGTCTCAACCTCTTAAGAGACTGGAATTACAAACGCATATACTTGAATTCCAAAGAAAACTTGGCCCAGAGTGGGATAAATATCATGAAACATTAAGCTTATTTTTAATTGGAAAGTTATCAAGAAATGAATTAGTTGAGAGAATCAAACCATTATTGAAGAATGGCCTTATGAAGTATCATAATAAATTATTATTGTTAAACTTTGCTAATTCGTTAAAGGATGGTCCTATAGATGGCCAGAACGAATTTGCTGCTTTCTGGAATAAGAGGGCTAGTAAAAGCAAAAATGTAAAATCAAGTCATTATGAGAAATTTAAACAAAACATTATGGGATTGCAAATTAAAGAAAGAAGAAGAATAAAAAATATAACAAGAGATAGTGGGAAGAAAGGGAAACTTACTGCTTCTATCACTTTAACTAGACACTCATTATTGCCTAAAATTCCAATGATTCAAGATAAGGAACAACAACAACTTCAGGTTAATAATCTTGTACAATGGCAACAAGATGTTGTCAATGGTATAAATACACCTATATCAACCCAATGCTATGAATTGCCTGATTATGATAACTTGTCTAGGAGGATTTTAATGACAATGAGGGAGCACGGGTTAACAGGTGGTTTAAATACCCAAGTGTTGGATATTTTAATGTTAGGATTAGAGATATATCTTAAAAATGTTATAGAAAGTTCAATTGATGTTGTGAAATATAGAGAAAATAAGTATGGAGAAAATGATTTTATTTCTGTGAATTCATTGAATGAAGGAGATTCCAAAAAGAGACAACCTGATTTTGAAGAAAAAATCACAAAGAGGAGGCATACAACATTAAACATTGAGGATATATATGATACCTTCGAGATGTATCCACATTTAATGGAATATTCCGGGCCAAAGATAAGACTTCCTACTGTTATGTTACAAAATGATGATATACCGTATGATGACTTTAGTGACGTAAAACTGATTATTAAAGGAAAAGGCCCATCAATAAAAAATACAGATTCTGAAGATAAATTGCTGAATAATATGATTAAAATAGAGAATGCTGATGGTCATAATCTGGACTCAAAAGATGGTCAGACAACCACTAACCAAAACCAAACACAGAAGACGGACTTACAATTTGGTACGACTGACGAATTAAAATGCATAATACATGATCTAGTATCGACTATGTAGTAAGATTAAAGGATTATTATTGCTAATTACTTATTATTATAAATCCATTTAGCGAAACCTTTTATAAGGAGATGCAATATTATTTAGATCTTGAAGTTGTTGAACCCAACTAGTATCTATATCATTTGAAATATTTGCAAGAAATAAACACTTGCTTTGTGAATATGAATATGTAAATAGTTTATAAATTAAATTCTCCAGGTTCTTTGGAGAGTCGAATGTTTTCAAAAAACTGGCTTGCATCTCTAAAGGTTCATATGTTAGATCAGTAATCATAATGTCAGTTATAAAACTCTTCGTGTCCTCTTTGCATATCGCTTCCACATTCAATATATATACCTTTGCTTTGTTAACTCCCTTTAAGGTTTCAAATATATCTCTCAAAGACTGCTCATCTGTGATTTCCATTTTTTGAGAGTGTAATTGCTCCAAGTTATAGAAACATGGTTCAGATTTTATCACATTATTACAATTTAAAAGATCTTTTGCTGTATCACCAATTGCTAAACTTTTTAAACAAAACTTGAATGTCCAATTTTTAATAGAGTCCGCTCTTAATTTGATTGAATTATAACTCTCAAGTATAGAATTTTCAAGTAAGAGCGGAGAATGCTCACCAATAAGAAATATCGATACATTCGATCCATTTACTGAGCTATTTGCTAAATATTTAAACTCGAGTGCAATTTCTTTATGTGATATATTGGAGCCAAAAACTTTATTAAACTGAAAGAGCTTATCATTGCATGAAAGAGTATTACCATTGACTATATTTTGCGTTATAGCATATACTCTAACTTTACCTTCATAATCCATTATGGAGTTTTCAATAATGCGTTGTTGTTCTTTACAATTCAGTGTTTTAACATTCAAATCATTAAAATTGCATTTGGCATTTTCTACCTTTTCTTTCCATGCTTCTTCATTTTCGATTGAAGAGTTTAAAGCTATTTGAGAGGCATCTAATTCTCTTACTAAAATAGTCTTATTTTCATCAAATTGGCTCAAATTTAATTCTAAGCTATTGATACTTTCTTGCTTCGCTTCATTCTCTTTCGATTTCATTTCAATTTTTCTTTGTATTTCATTCTGCAGATCAATAGCCTCCTTAAGTATACGCTGCTTTTCTTGATAAATATTAGTGAGCTTTGTTATCTCATCTGATTTGCTTTCGAGACACCCATTTAGTTCTCTCTCGAGCTCTTTTGATTCGCTTCTTATGGTTTGCTCCTTTCTTGCTTTAGTTTCTTTTAGTTGATTATTCAATGTTTCAATTTTCATATTGAGTTCCTTTATTTCTTCAATTATTCTTGAATCCTTATATGTTTTGGCATTTTTTAACTCTTCCAGTAATAAAAATTTCATTTCATTGTATTGGTCAATTAATCTATTTTCAAATTCTTTTATTTGAATATTAATCATTTGTTCTTTATGTAGTACATTTTTCATTACAGATTCTTCTAAATGCTCGAATTTTTTTTCCAGATATGAAATTTGGTTTCTAAGTTCAGTGAGCTTATGTGTATACTTTTTATGAACTCTCTTCAAACTCAAAACTTCACTTTCCAAATCGTCAATTCTATCTCCTAATTCTCCTATTTTACCATCCAAATCATGTTTTATTTCCATCTGCTTACTAATATCTCTAGAATATGATTTTTCTACTAAACTCAATCTAGAGCGTAAAGATAAATTTGACAGTGAATCGTTCAGTTCTTGTTTCTTATTCAATGTATTTTTGATTCCAATTAGATTATTAATGTGCTTTAAGTTAAGATTCAGTGTCATTGTAACTGGAGCGGGAATATTGCTCATTCTCCTGTTTTTTTCCAGAGATGCCTTGGATTCTTGATGCTTTATATTTGTTGGTGGGGGTGGTATATGAGATATGAACCTTTCCATATTTTCATCACCTTTAGATGGCCTCCCTTTCTTCATTTCACGTTCTGAAGTCAGTATATTCTTTATATCATCTAACACTCCATTTTGAATGTTTCTTTTTCTATTACGCTCCATTCTGCATCAAATAGATAGATATAAAATCTAAAACAATTTGAAAACAATTCTATTATGCACTCAAAAATTAAAATATTCTAACAACCTTCCCACTTATTGACTTATGCCTTCAGATACCTGATAAATGAAATAAATAAGTATTATTATTATTATTACTAACGTAATGTTTCTAACCAAATGAAATAAATTAGAGTTACTATGAAATGTAAACAAAAAAACAATACTACGCTCTTTGTGTAATTATTTTTTAGGGTGCAAACTATTCTACTTTGTGTGACATTCTGAGAGCTATAATAGAATGTATTCCACCATATTATTAATTTAAATATATACTTTACATTCTTTCGGAAGAAAAGAACTGCCTAGCAAAAACAAATAAGGTCAGATTATATATTGAAAAATATGATTTATACTAGACTAATATTATGATCTACGGCAAATTTGTTTACAAAAAGCGAAAGATAAATATATTTTTAGAGACTCAAACTTTCGTACTATGTACATTGAAGACATTCGCTGTTTACAGCTCATATCTTCACTCTATATATGTAGCAACCAGAATTAAATTTTTATTGGTAACAATAATTAAGATTTTGGTTCTCTTCTTTTCGCGTAGTAGAGTTCTTTGAAGAAATGTTCAAACTTTGCACTCAAGGGGCATGTCCTGTTGGCCTTAAGTACAACTAATTGAAGTCTTTCGATTGTAAATTTCTAGTCATGGCTGGTAATGCCACTCTTATTCCGTCTAGTTCCTTAGACATTTTTACTTGACAACCCAACCTAGAAGTTTCGGTCAAACCAAATGCCAAATCTAACATATCATTTTCATCATCATCAGGTTCTGGAATTTCATCATAAAATTCTGGGTCCACGATTACATGACAGGTTGAACAAGCACATGAACCACCACATGCGCCTTCCATATCCAAATTATGGGCTTGAGCGATATCTAAAATGTTATCGCCTTCGGCAACTTCGAAAGTAATCTGCTCTCCATCCTTTGTAACAAAAGTTATATGAAGCTCCTCTCCTGGGTTTGGCTTGTGAATATGTCCATGGAAATTAACTGGACTTTGATGGAGCATTCTAACCATAGGAAAAGCTGGTTTGATGTTGTTTATCTGACTCTTAAAAAGAGAACTTCTTCCTATTTGATAACCACTCTTAATAATACTTCTAAACATCTTATATTATATAGGATATTATTAATTAATTATAGTTCTCCAAACTAAGTTTATAATTGAAAAAATGAATCACCTCCAAAAAAAAAAATCAATTCCGACTTATTAATCGGCGATAAACTATTTGGCAGAATCTTACAATGGAGAGAGATTACTGTAACACTTATTAATTTTCATACATCATTGAATTTATATACGTATAGATAAAGAATATCAGAAACGTCAAACACTACCAGAATTTACTTGCAAGAACTAAAAAGATTAATATTATCAAAACAGCAATGATGGCGTAACTAATAAATTTATTCGCAACTAATCTTCTACTCATGGACTTTAATGTTTGAATAGATTTATCGACATATCCATCTGCGGCCATTAAAGTATCTCTAGCACCCAGTATTTGCTCTCTTTGGGATCTTAAATCGTTGAGAATGTTTCCTCCGACCGACTCAGTCTCTAAGGCGATACGCTGGCTATCTCTTAATCTTTGGGATGACCTATCTAATGACGATTGGTTTTGTAATAATTGTTTTCTTTGTTGATCATGTAACCCAAATTCTTCATCATCTGGAAGATCCCTGTAGTTATCGCCAAATAAATTACTTCTATCCAAATCATCTAAGTACTGTTTCATCTTCATTTTGCTGTCATCAACTTGACTCTTATATTGTCTTATTTTAGCATTATAAGATGATCTATCACTAGTTGGGAGATTTTGAACTTCTATGCTCATCTGATCAAGTATCTCTAAAGCTTCATCAGTAGCAATTTCAATCGCCTGCAAATGTGACTTCCTTTCATCTACATAGGTTAATATCAATCCGTGTACACATAAAAAAACAAAAACTTACTTCCACTAACAGTTGGAATTTGGCCTAACTTTGATTTGGCCTCTTGTATGGCCAACTGAAAGTCTGATTCGTATGATGAAAATAGATCTGACATTAATTTCTTCTAACTTATACAATACTTTCCTATGGAACAAATAAACGTAATTGAGATATCCTGAAATATTATATGCACACCACTAAGTTAAAAATACAAGGACAGATAAATAAAAAGCCTTTAATGTTGTATATATATATATTTAATATAAAGAATCACAATAAAAATTTTAATGTTCTCTAGTAACAAATTCATCTGGGTCCACTTCTTCATAAGGAGACCTAGTGCTAAATTTATCAAATGCGGATTTGATTTGACTAAGAAGATTCTCTTCATTAGATTCAATAGAAGCCCCTGATCTAGTAGGGGTTAACGAAGGTAAATCCTTTAACTTGTCCTTATTATTAAGCATGTCTCTAACCGCATTATCTTGAATTTTTTCTTCTTCATCATCAAGATCTAAGGCGTGAACTGTTAAATTGAATAGAGATTTTCCTGACTTTCTTCTAGTAAGCTTTCCATGGAATGGACCAGCTTTTGGCAAGTACTTTCTAAATTCTTCCTCATCATCTCCACAAGGTTCTGAATTGTGTAAGTATACCGAAGATCTACGAGAGCTACTAGATCTTGGGGTTTTAGGTAATCTGAATGATACACCATTATCATGAATCCACTTGGCGACAACGGCAGTCCAACCACATTGATGAGATGCACCTAAACCTCTACCAGTTTCACCATCGAAATATTCATAGAATGGCACATATTCCTTGAAAAGAGGATCTTTATTAACAAGATCACAATCACCATTACATGCTCTCTTTCCATCTTCATCAGGAACAAACAAAGAAATTAAACGATGTTGAATTTCTTGCGCACACTGTGCCAAGTTCAAGTAATCACCAGATCCCTTTGGACATTCTACCTTCAAGTCTGGTCCGTAGTATAAATAAAATCTTTGTAAGGCTTCGACCAAAAGGAAATTAACTGGGAACCAAATTGGACCTCTCCAGTTAGAGTTACCTCCAAACATTCCAGAATCTGATTCGCCTGGTAAATATTCAACCACATATTTCTCCCCATGAACATCCATTTCAAATGGATGATCTTTATGATATTTAGATAAAGAACGAATACCATAAGTCGATAAGAATTCATCCTCATCAAGCATCTTTTCTAAGATAGCAATTAATCTATCCTTATCTACCAATGCTAATAATAGTCTTTCACCAACACCACGAGTTTCCATAGACGCAATATTTCTCTCTGCTACAGATTTACGATTCTCTATGAACCAATTCAATCTCTTTCTGAAAGATGGGAACCTGTCTAATAAATCAGGCTCTAATGTCAATGAGGCATATAATGGAATTAATCCGACCAAAGATCTAACAGGAAGTGGCAAAGATTTATCACCAAAATTAATAGCATCATAATAGAATTGATCATTTTCATCCCATAATGATTTTTCAGCCTCAGTGGAACCCTCAGGTGCACCCTTAAAGGTCATTGCGTCCGCAATTAAGATAAAATGTTCAAAAAACTTAGAAGCAATGTTCTCGTAGATTGGTCTTGTTTTGGCTAATTCCAAAGCGATATTTAACATCTGTAAAGAGAAGAATGCCATCCAACCGGTAGAATCTGCTTGTTCTAAATTACCACCAGTTGGAAGTTGTTCCGAACGATTAAAAACACCTATGTTATCTAACCCTAAGAAACCACCTTCGAAAACGTTATTACCATTATGATCTTTTCTATTAACCCACCAAGTAAAATTAAGAAGCAACTTTTGAAAAATTGTTTCTAAGAAGTCTAAATCTTCATTTCCGTGCATTTTTCTTTCAATTTTAAAAATCCTATATGCTGACCATGCATGAACTGGAGGATTAACATCAGAGAAATTCCACTCATAAGCTGGAATTTGACCATTAGGGTGCATATACCATTCTCTTGTTAATAAATCAATTTGCTTCTTGGCAAATTCAGGATCAATCATAGCTAATGGTATACAATGGAAGGCAGTATCCCAAGCTGCAAAGAATGGGTATTCCCACTTATCAGGCAATGAAAGGATGTCTTCGATGTATAAATGTTTCCAATCCTCATTTCTACCATTTGCTCTGTTTTCGGGTGGTTTAGGTGTGTTAGGGTCACCCTTAGACCAATAGTTATGAACGAAGTGGTAAAATTGTTTTGTCCAAAGCAAACCAGCAAAAGCTTGTCTTTGAACTTGTCTCAATTCATCACTTATAGGGAAAGGAGAGATTTTCCAGTAGAAAGCATCAGCTTCATCTTGACGTCTTGAGAATACCTGATCTAATTCATATTCGTCAACTTCCTCTTGCTTTTTACCAAGCTTATAACGAAGTGTGACATAGTCTCCTGCTGGGACTCCTCCATTTTCAGTAAAGGCATATAAAGCACAAGATTTAGTACCGACATTTTCTGGATTCACTGCTTCTTCTTTTTTGTCGATAATATAATCATGGAAAGCATCTTTGACATAGTCAAATTTATTCTCCTGATCATACAAAAGCTTCGTATTAGTCTCATTTTCTGTGAATAATAAGTTTGGTTCAATATCTTCCAGATCTTCGGTAAACCCAGGAGAAGGTGCGAACAGGAAATACCTCTTTCCAAATTTTTCATGTTCTACTTGCACAGTATGAGCATCTAACTTAGTCAATTTTGGTTTTGATTTTCTGGATTCTTCAGTACCCCATGCCCATGTATTTCTTAACACTAAATGAGGCATAATGTAGAGAGGAGCAGCCTCGGGCCCTCTATTATAAGCTGTTATTCTAAAGTAAAGCTCTTCTGTATCCTCATCATCCCTAGCCATTTCAAAGACAACATCAAAATATCTATTGTCTTTAAAAGCATCTGTATCCGTGATTTCAAATTCCTGTTCTAATCTTGACCTTTTGGCATTTTCTTCAACAAGCTGTTTATAAGGAAACTTTGTCTGAGGATACTTATATAAGTATTTCATGTAAGAATGTGTTGGAGTATTATCAAGATAATAATATAACTCCTTGACATCCTCACCATGATTACCTTGCGAGTTGGTAAGACCATAAGCTTTCTCTTTCAAAATCTCATCCTCACCATTCCATAATGCCATTGATAAACAAATCAATTGATGAGTATCTGAAATACCAGCCAATCCATCTTCACCCCAACGATATGTTCTTGATTTTGAGTGCTCAAATGGGAAATCAGACCAAGCATCACCATTAGGTGAGTAATCTTCTCTGACGGTAGCCCATTGTCTCTCAGCTAAATAAGGTCCCCATTTTTGCCAATAGTGTGTCCTGGCCTTATTCTGTCTTAATCTGACGTCCTCAGCTCCTAAATTCTCTTCAATATTAGCCATTATATATATGAATTATTTAAGATAAAGACTAATTGATTTTTACGGTTTTATCCCTGAAATTAGATTTAGCAATGTTATCTCAAATTATTTAATTAACACAAACTACCAAGAACAATAATCCAATTGTAATTAGTCAATTTGTTAATGAAGAAAAGATATATCTTTTTCTAAATAACTCTTGTTTAATAAGCAGGAAATCACCTCAAATTTGATGAAAAACCCAAAAAAATATCTAAGAAACCCTGAGTTGCTCACCGCAAATCACAATAGGGAAGGAACAATTGTCGCGCATTTGATTCATGCCAGATAGGGACAGCGAATTTCTCCCCACCAAGTGGGGCAGCCCGCTTTTTTGTGGCTTTGCAAGATTCTCATTGGTAGATAATTTGTTCTAGCGAAGAATTAGGTCATGATACTTTAGGAGTAGACTCGTATAATACCTGAGGGGCTCTTCTGGATTAATTAAATGGAAATTGAAGTGAAGATTATGGCGAATATTGAAGGGAAATTTTTTGATTGGTAATTATAAAAATTGCACCACATTAAAATCACGCCTCACTACAAATTTCAATTACGAATTAGCAACAATAATTAGTTTATGAACATTATAAATGAGAAAGATGTGATTAGCGACCTGTATACTTCTTTTCAAAAGGACGGATTAAATTATATCCAACAAATGCAAATAGTATGTTCATTTCAAATGATATATCTCCTCCGTTGGATCCGAACTTTCTGGAAATAACACCCTGGTACCAAGATTGATCCATAGCCAAAACTGTAGAAGCAACACCAAAGCAAAAACCAACAATACCAGCAATACCTAATGGCAAAGTTTTCCTATCGTTAAAATTAGTGACATCGTAGGCATCAAAGCTTCTTCTGTAAATAAAATGCTCGGTCAACGAAATACCGATATAAATAGAAACATTGTATGAGATAATAGATAAGAAATTAGACATTGCTTCCTTAAAAACATAGTATGCGGGAATAGATAAAGCCAATGAAATAAAGTTACCCAAGAAACACCAGAATAATCTTGGACATCTAGCAAGTGGTTCCCATACAGCTTGAACTGATAAGGACAATGAATAACTACCTGGCAAATTGTTGGCAATAGCCGATAAAGCTAATACAACGACACAGAAGTCACCAAAACGGTGTAAACTATCAACTACTAAAATCTGATATACCAATCCTCCAACTGAATTGTCATTCCAGGCATTATTCCATTCAGTATTGGTGTAAGTTCCCATTCCGCAAGCAGCTCCTAGTATCATGGCAAAAATAGCCGGAACAGATAACCCGACAACCATGGCCCAAAACACCTTCCAGGATGGGGTGTTACTCGGCATATAAACAGTGTAATCAGCAGCTGATGGAGCCCAACCAGCAATAAAACCAAAAATTGTCGATATAAAACTTAAAACATTACCAGCTTCTTGAGTTCCAGTTTCCATGGTTCCCCATGTAAAGTTACCAGATTTAGCTAACCTAGCTATAATGATTAAATAAATGATAAAGTTAGGAATCCAGGAATAACGTTCGTATATATGGATTGTTTTATAACCAAATAAGGCTAAAAAGCAGGTAAGTACAACAATGATCAAACAACCAGCCCAAGGAGGGAGTGGACCAACAGAAGCTAAAAGTTGTACAGCTGGAAGTGCATTAACTGCATTCCAACCAATGCAAGAAATAACATTAAAAAATGCATAAAGCGATCCCATATAGGGGCCACTGAAATATTTGGAAAGAATCTGTTGTCTTAACCCAGATTTCATTCCAAAAACTGAATAAAATCCGACAGGTAATGCTGAAATGATAGACCAGATAACAATAGTAATAACACAAGTTCTAAAATCTAATGAATAGTATGTAGTCCCCAAGGCACCAGTTGATAATGCAGAAATTGCCAAATTTGGGGACAAAAACATGGTAAGAGGCGACAATAAAGACGTATCGACTCTTTGATCTTCTGGAACTCTCTCAACACCTCTAATTTCAGCATTAAATCTTAGTCCGATTTTATCGATTATGTTGTAATTTTTTTCATCATCTGCATTAACGTTTATTGAGCTGATTGATTCTTCAACTGCCTTCCCTTCTAAATCACTCTCAATTTGCTTTTTTTCAGCTTCACCGTCCAGCATAGTAGTAGTTGAAAGAGAAGATGGGATGATAGAACAAGAGAAAACTTTTCATGATCATCTAGTATCAAAATATCCCCCATCAAACCTGTCTAAAGCCGCATATCAGAATCTCTCAATTAGGAAATATCGATAGGCATCCCGACCGTTAAATACAGGTTAAATAAAATCTAATTCTATGCCTGTAATATAATTTTTATATAAAAGTATTTTGGATTTCGTATTATCATATCAATAATATATATAATAGCATAACTTTGTCTGATAAGTATATTTGATCAGTTTAAGAGGTATATTTGATATATGTAGACGAATATCTCATGATATTCTATTTCGTTTCCGTACCATGCAAGGCATACATTGTTGTGTAAACTGCATATAGTATTTTTAATTGATTATTATTGGATGTAGTTCAAATAAATTGCCGTATACTATAAAATCATATTCTAATTTGCAGGCTCGTCAAAGAAGAGAGGTTGTATAGCTTTGTTGCTTTGGTAAAAAAATATTGAGAATGTATATCATTCTTAATTCAGTTATCATTTTTCTTTGACAAAGTTTTAACATTACTAGTTTCTTGGACATATTTCTAACATGGCTCTTTTTGTTGGATATTTTCTTAATTTTTATTTAATATTTCAGAAATTTTGTTAGAGTAATCTTACTTATTTTTAAAAATTAAACAAAATGTAGAAATCGTCAGAAAATAACCTTGTAATTACTAAATTTTTTATGATCTTTTTTTGTTTTACACAATTTGTGATAAATTTTAAGATTATGTACAAAAAAAAATGCAAAAAAAAAAATAAACTTTTAATAATATGACTTTCAAATTAAATTTCTAATTAGAGTTCTAAATACTACACCAGAATTATATTATTTAATATTTTCTTAGTTTGGTGTTGTATTAGGCAAGATTCTTTACAATCTTTAAACTATCATCAAGCCCAATATAACTTCACTGCAAGTAATTTATACATATTCAATAGTACACATGTTTTAATTTTGTTTCTACAAACATGTACATTATCTTTTAAGCAATTTTACTTCATTATTTTTGACGTTTATTTGCGATAAAAAAAATACGTCCATAAAAAACTTGGCAGCTGAGCTAAGAGCTCTATAATTATTTATAATTATGGCATTCTTTTATTTTATAGCTATCGATAGTAAATAATAAATAATCAAAATTCTAAAAATTTGATAAAAGATGATTTGCAATTAATATAGTCTTGAATTTAGAATGCTTGAATTTAGAATGCTTGAATTTAGAATGCTTGAATGTTTGAATGTTAGTATTTTTGTGACTCAAAAATTGTAGTTAACATTCTAGAACAAAGCCCCATTTTCAATTTAGTGATCGCATACGATAACACTTTTTGGAAGTCTAGATTTTGTTGCATGTGGCTGAGTTTCAAAATATTTGCGCTTTGTCTCAATGACGGAAATATCGACATCAGATATGCAGAAGTCTATTTCAACTATTGGCTATTATTTAGTTCTTTGTGTAAACAAGGCGTGTTGGGATTAACTAAATTTGAGAAACTACTATGTCCCACTATAGCTGCCCTAAGTTAATATGAGTTATGACGGTACGGATTTTTTATAAATTTGAGAGAAGTTTATATAACAAAATTTGCTTTACTAATTAACTTTATTACCTCATTGAGCGCTCATTAAAAATTGAACTTCGCCTATCTTTGAAGGCTGTGACAAAAAGAGACGTGAGCAAAGGAAGCAATTTTAAAAGCATCTTTGCTTTTATGATACAAACTTATTAAATAATAGTTATAATTCAAGATATATTAACATTCTCTAGATAGTAACTAAACAATGTGTAATACCTGACTGTAAAATATACCTTCTCCTCTATGTATGTCTTACTAACGCGTCACGAAGCGATCATTGTTTGGTCGTGTACGGGATTTTTTTACTTGAATTAGGAGACAAAATAAATATGATTCTGACGAATTTATGCTTTTTCTCTATCAGTTGTATCGATTAATATATTATATTTACCAAGGGATATTATTTGAAGATCAACATATCTTATTTCTTACTAATAGTATCATAGAAAGTTTCTGTTAATCTGGTTGAAACTTGTGTAACCATATAATTTTATTATTCTAAAAAATTGGCTGCTCTTAATATTAAATCTATTTGATACCTTATTTCTCAATATTATAGACAAAGATCAGCTTTACTCGTGAGTTAGGATTAAAGTTCACTTTTACTTACAATCAAAAATTACAGTTAGTGATAAGAGAGGAAAATTTAAAAGTTGAAGATGTATCAACAACCTAAAACTATAAACTATTCATCTGAGTCACTAAGGAGATTGTCATCTAATAATCCTTTTAGACAGTACGAACTACCTACACATACCAACCATTCAACAAATTCTGTATCATCTAAGGGAAAGGGTTCAAATTTTGATGAATGGATTCAGAAAAATAAGGAATTACTTGATCTTTCCGATGATGATGAGCCTCTACAACCTATTAATATGAATGTTAGCTTAAATCATAGTGGAAACAGTTCTAACAGTGGTCGTAGTTTTAGTGGCTACGCTTCCCCGTTAGGTGAAACATTCAGTCGTCCAGAATTCCCTACCAGACCTACAAGAACAGGCAGTGATAGTAGTGTTAACTACGGGTCCAAGTAAGTATATTCATTAGCAACATGAAATTAAGACAATGTATCCTCTGTGTTTTGTTTTGTGGCACGTGATCCCCTCATCTGGGGATATTGCGCATGACTGCAACTATGTGTAATCAGCAAAGCCAGAATGTGTTTAAAATATAAGAAACACCACAAGACATATGGATTAGATTAATAATTACCAACATATACTAACAATTAATAGCAGAATGTCCTCGAATAATCCTTTTGCAGCAGCAATGCAAGAACCGACCTTTAAACACCGTGACCCACCGCCTGTCCCTAGAACATCTAGACCTAAGCAAATACCACCACGTCCACCTAAGATAAACGTTCCTCCACCTTCCTATGAAGAGGCTGCTGGTCGTGAGAAAGCGCGTGGGGAATACCCTCAAGAAAAGCAAAGTTTGCCTCGCCCATCAAGAACACATAGGTCACACTCTGATAGTTCTAGGCCGCATACTGAACACAGCCGTTCTCGAAATTCTCAAAAGGACAAAGAGAGAAAGAGCCATAAATCTAAGTCCAAATCTCCAAGAAAAAAGCCAGAGCCAGTCAAATCTAAGAATATGGACACAATTGATAAATTGGATGTAACTGGTTTCTTTGGTGGTGGATTCCATCATGATGGACCTTTCGATGCTTGTACACCTCATCGTAATAAAAACGTGAAGGCTGCACCAGTTATGGCTTTTCCTGCCGATGGCCCTAATAATTCTATTAAAGGATCAGCTACCGTTAATAAAAATGCTCAAGTTGATCTTGCTTTTGGAAATTATTCAGACCAAAACGAAATTATTGGTCGTAAACCATCTATTAAAACCCCTCAAGGAGGTGAATCAAACCCAAATAATACCAACAAAATATATGTATCGGATAAAAGTCCTTCAGTCATCAACTTCAGTGCTAACTCTAAGGCCGAACCTATTCATGGGTCAACAACTGCAGGTCTAGGATCTTCGACATTTATTGATGGTGCGCCAGCTCCAAAATTAAATGATGATTTCTTAAATACTTCAAATGGAGGTTTATCAAGGAAGAAATCAATTGTTTCGAGGTTGCGTAAGAATAGTAATAGCGAGAACAATACTAGAAGACCTTCTGCAGATGCCGATAATGTCTTATCACACAAGGCTCTGTTCGCTGACAGTGATGCCAATCTTGGACAAGGTTCTTCTTTGTTAAGAAGAGTAAAAAGTCTCAAGGTTAGAAGATAATGATAGATAGATAGAGAAGATTTTAATCGCCAAGTTAGTTTTCTATTGTAACGAATTTGGAAATGGTGCATATAGCACAATATGTATTTTAGAAATCATCATGGTTTTCAATCTATTAACGACCTTAACGATTTATTTTGTCGCAAATTAAATTCCCCTAAAATATTTATGTATACCTAAATACTCTAATATAATCATTTATTGAAACCTTCAAGAGTACTGATGAAAACCTCTAAAAAGTAAAATAATTACACAAAACTATTTATTTTTTTCACCTCAAAATTTTCAGTTTGGTTCCTGGCGGTAGTTAATACATTAGCTTCATATAATGTTTAAATCATCTAGAAGATTGGTAAGGCCAGTAGTTGGCAGATTTCAATCTATCAGATCTACTTCTTATAAGCTTCCATCTATATCAACCTTAGATAGCATAAGAATTGCTAATGAAAATTTCAAAGGCTTATTATCTAATAAAGCCCTCAATGAAGTATGGTTTAAGAGAGGTAACCAGTTGATTGATGGCTTAAACCAGCTCTTGGAAGATAACCAATTCAAGAATCCACCTTCTGACTTAAATGATTTGATTTCTATGACTATTAACAAGCAAGAGTTATATGGAATATATGCATATGCTACTTTAATTCACAACTTACAGTTCTACATGGAGTCTTTAAAAACTAATGATGAAGAATTTGCTGATGCTCGTATAAGAAAATGTGACGAATCTGAATTACTCAAAACTTCCACTTTAGACTATGTCAACAGACCAAAGGACGAAAATTTAAATTCTTGGATTCAAGACTCCTTTGGATCTATGGATGAATTCCGTACCTTATTTTTAAATTCAGCTAAAGCAATTAAAGGAGATGGTTCTGTTTGGTTAGTTGCTGAAAGCAACCTTAGTGAATTTGCTTTAAAGAACTCTTCAAGTAACGTTTCCAAAGGCCCAATTTACAATCACTTATCCGTAGTCAATACTTATAATGCAGGTGCTGTAGATGACTCGTTGAGATCAGGTCAAATTACAAAATTAAAGTTACAAAAGCAAGCTAGATTAGCGTCTTTAAAGAAAAAGCAAGTTGAAAGAAAGAGCATAAATGGCGAAACAGAAGAAGACATTGAAGAAATTTCATCACTCGAAAAGGAAATCGATGAATTAGTTTTGGGTACTGTTGAAGAAGCAGAGGCTAATACTATATTCAGCGATAAGAAGTTGTTACCTTTATTATGCATTGATGCTTCTCCAAGAAATTATCTTTTAGATTACGGCATTTTTGGAAAGCAACAATATTTAGATAATGTTTGGGAATGCATCGATTGGAATGTTGTATCAATGAGATTGCCTCAGAGATCAAAGCAATTTCTTAAATTAGATTAAATTGCCTATCTCTGCACATATTGTATATAGTTTACTAGACATAAAAATTATCTATCTGTACATCACTTGTATCTTACGTTTATAGCCTTTCTATATACTATCTGATATATACTAAATTTAATTCTTAATTACTTTCTTAACAATTTTTTCGACTTCATCCCAATCATCAGTAGGTACTCTAGTCATTTCAATACCTCCAAAGTAATCTCTAATTTTCATCAAAATATCGTAAGATCTCTTATCATGAACAAATGAAATAGAAACACCAACTCTTCCAAATCTTCCTGTTCTCCCAATTCTGTGTAAGTAAGTGGATGGATCGGCTCTGCCATCTTTATCTACAGGTAAGTCATAATTAACAACCATAGAAACTGATGCAATATCAATACCTCTGGCCAAAACATTTGTTGTTATAAGTACCTTAGATCTGCCCTCACGGAAGTCATCAATAAGCCTATCTCTTTCAGAAGTTTCTAAACCACCATGTAAGATTGAACAAGTATGTCCTTCAGCCTTCATCTTAGCATATAACATATTTGCAGTATCTTTTCTTTCAACAAATATAATTGAAGAACCTATTGTTAATAAACCATATAATTCACATAAAACTTCGAACTTATGGGCTTCTGAATCACAATCCATATACAATTGCTTAATTCCATCTACATTTAATTCTTCTTGTTTTAATTCTAATGAGTTGGCATTTGGAACAAACTTCTCAGCATATTGACGAACCTTAGTAGGGAAAGTAGCTGAAAATAAAACTAATTGTGTAGACTTTGGTAAAGTACGTTTAACTCTAACACACTGGTCACCTAACCCTTGGGCATCTAACATATTATCAGCCTCATCTAAAACAAAGACCTTAACCTTTGCTACGTTAATGCTCTTCCTTCTTATTAAGTCCATAACTATACCTGGAGTACCTACCAATACGTGTGCATTGGTTGATTCTCCTTTTGGTATAGAATCAGGAACAACTAATTGTGTTGTAATCTTAGTGAATTTACCCATAGTACTGATAACCTCTAATGTTTGTCTAGCTAATTCTCTTGTAGGAGCTAAACAGATACATTGAGTCATTGGTTCATTTTCATCGACTCTTGATAACATGGTCAAAGAGAAAGCTGCCGTCTTACCAGTACCTGACTGAGATTGTCCAATCATATTTTTAGGTGGGTTTGAAAGTAATAATGGTAAAGCTTTTTCTTGAATTTTAGATGGTTTGTTGAATTTCATGGCATATAAACCCTTCAATAATTCTGGAGTTAATCCTAACTCTTCGAATGATTTGACAGAATACAATGGAGAATTAGGATCAGCTTGCAAATCTGCCAACTTGACCTTAACTTCATATGTGGATTTAATCAAATTGGATTCTTCATTTTTCTCTTTAACCTCCCCATTGTCTGCTTTATTCGTAGCTGTTTCGGTTTCTTCTTTTTTAGTTTCTGGCTCAATTTTTTCCGCTTTCACTTCCGCCTTCTTATCTATAGATAAGGAAGAAAGCAACTCAGCAGCGTCTGATTCAACTCTTTTTTCAGATGTCATTTCTAACTTACAGGATAACGTTACTGTTTACAACATCGTTGACAACTTTTTTAAAATCAAAGGAAATGAAATTTTTTGGAGATCACGTGGAATATCACATGACTAAGTGATATCACTGTGAAAATGGATATTAATGACTATTCTGAAAGTAGGAATGGAAATATATAACACAAGGCATCCACACACTTGAGTACTATAATTGACCGACTCAGGTATATTTTTGTGTATATTAAACTTCGTTTAATTAGTCTTTGTATGGATTTTTGAAGTAGATTTTCAAGGCTGCGATTTTTGATAATTCAACAACATACCAAAATAGACTTGCTAATGACTGAAGCACATACAACTGATAAGAAAAAACATAGATATTCACTATGGAATATATGGTTGGTATCATTGGCATTGAAAGTGTTCTTATTTACAAGTTACCACTCTACTGATTTTGATGTGCATAGAAACTGGTTAGCTATAACACATATGTTACCAATATCAAAGTGGTATATAGAAAATACTTCACAGTGGACATTAGATTATCCACCTTTCTTTGCATATTTTGAATGGTTTTTATCTCTTTTTGTGCCTACAGTGGTTCAGAAAGATGGATGTTTGGATATAGTGGAGAAAGGTGTCTACGGATTACCTACTATTTACTTCCAGAGAATAACAGTAATTATAAGTGAGGTAATATTGTTAATAGCATTACAGTGGTACATGGATACTGCAAAGTCACATAACAATGCTAGAAGGGCATATGCTGTAGCGTCATCGCTTTTCTTGTCCCCGGGTCTTTTAATAATTGATCATATGCATTTTCAGTATAATGGAATGATGTTTGGAATATTAGTGTTGATGATTAATTGTGCAAGATTAAAGAAATATTTGATGTGTGGGTTTTGGTTTTCTGTTTTACTCTGCTTCAAACATATTTATTTATACTTAGCTCCTGCTGTTTTTGTATTCTTATTAAGAGCCTATTGTTTGCAATTCAAATTTGATAAGAAAAAGAATCTTTTAATCAATTTGGTTAACTCTGTACAATGGAGGAACTTATTTAAACTTGGAGGTGTAGTTATTGGGGTATTCACATTAGCATTTGGACCATTTGTATACTACCAAGTAATGCCTCAATTACTCTCAAGGCTTTTCCCATTCAGCAGAGGGTTGACTCATGCATATTGGGCACCTAATGTCTGGGCTATTTATTCATTCATTGATAGAGTATTAATTCAAGTATATAAAAGAATTCCTTTGTCCCAAGGAATTTTGATCAAAATATTCAAATTTCACCCAAGCTTACTTGAGAATACCGAACTACTTAATTCCTCTACTAGAGGAGTAGTAGGTGATATTGAATTTTTAATTTTACCTACTATTACACCTCAAATTACCTTCTTCTTAACATTATTTTATCAAATCATGGCAATGATTCCGTTATTCATTCAACCAAATTTCAGAAGATTCATCGGTGCCTTAACCCTTTGTGGATATGCTTCATTTTTATTTGGCTGGCATGTACATGAAAAAGCTATTTTATTAATTATTTTTCCTATAACCTTCCTTGTCAGTAGAGATATGAAATTGCTTGGTCCTTTTAATTTACTTGTCAGCAGTGGCCATGTTTCTTTATTTCCCTTGATATTCACCTGCGAAGAATGGACCATAAAAGTAGTCTATACTACATTATGGTATCTTATTTATTATTTCAATTTCAAAAGAGTGGTCAGGGTTCCAAAGCAGTCTCAACGATACGGGGAAATTATTCTTGATAGAGTTACAAATTGGTATATTTTGGGGTTAATACCTATTGTTATATTTACCACGTTAATTGATGTATTTCAGAGTAGGTCGAAATTACTTCAACAACTTGAATTCTTGAAATTGATGATTATTAGTATCTATTGCTCTATTGGTGTCATAAGCAGTTGGAATGGATTCAGTTGGAATTATTTTGTCGATGAGTCAATTTGGGATGATGAAGTTTAATAATTGCTTATATAATAAGAATAACATTTAATTAGAACCTTGTTTCAAAATTACTATATGGACAATAAGACATATTTCTCTATGAATATAATTTAATATAATTTTCTGATATATTTAATCTGATAACACTTTACAAACTCAAAGAGAGCACTGCTTCGTTGTACTATCTATGTACCTAATATTGTAAAGAATTTGATAGAGACGATAAGCTAAGTAGTGGGCTGATGGATAGTGTATCAAACAATGTTTCAGGTACAACTTAATTTAGCTTAAAATACAATATAAATTACATTCATATCAGATTGCTGGTCTTTGCGTAACGCCGAGCAGCGTGTATCTAACTTTATTTAAAGATATATTAATCGTAATGGTTACTTTCTGATAGCTATCGCGTTCCCTAATATCAAAGTGCTATATCATTGACATCTATCAGTACTACATTAAGCCCCAGAATGCGCAGTATTACATTTGGCTGCAGGAAAAGCTGCAAATGAATAGATCAGATATAGACTATAAGAAAACCTGTCCAATAACCAGTATGCGCTCAGGAATATTAAATGTGTGTTGATAGAGGTAGTAATTGTTGATATAACGAATGGGGGAGTATAATAGAGTGGCAGGTGAATCGCACTCCAATATGGTAGAATTGATGGGGACTATCATAGTTATAACTTGACCACACATCATAGTAACTAGTAAGTTATTGTGATATACCATTATTTAGCTTACTTCTCCTAATAACATTATCCGATGCGTCTTTCCTTATTTTGCATTGCAACCTCAGATATCATCTATTCCAAAGACAAGGTCCATTTTCTACGAAGGTATGGTTTCCAATACTCGATGATGTGTACATGTTATCATCGGCTCTACTGTAAATACCGTTATAAGTGAAGGCAATATCTCGAAGCTATTAAAACCGGTCATCATAATACCCACACCTAAATTATTGAGTACATCTTTCCACCTGCTCTGTCAGCACCCAAATAATCGCAACTTGGATGTGATGGTCGTCGGCCCTTTTTGTAGTGCAGAACTGACAGTACCAGCAACTCATAGACCTCCACTTGCTACAATCAACAAACTAACTAATACATTTCCTAACGAGCTGACAGTAAACACTGTATTGACATTAACCCTGCTCCTATAGAACCAGCCGCAGTAATCCTATCCACAACCATTTATTTCTTTGCTTTAATTCAACATAATTTCTAACATCATTGATAGTGGCACTAGTTAATATTGTTGGCTGCTAAATTTTTCTCGATACGTAATTTGCCTATCATCTGAGCCCTACAGGCATCTAAAGAGTCGCTTAATTTACCATTTATCACCAACATGGCTATAGTAACACCACACATTAGCATCATCACAAAAGTGACAGTGATCTGCGCGAAACGTCTTTGGCTTCTTATTTCGTTCAATTTATCTGTATCCATTACGCAATGACAGGTATCGTCTTCGCGTTTACTTGCCATCTTTACACTCTCAAAAATATTCTTCTTCTAGCAATTATGAGTATTAAATAGTAAAGCACAATTCGCGGGTAACTTTCAGTTGTAGTTGTCACCAAGTCATTCTTCAGTTACGAATCGAAACTATTTAATGTACTAGTGAGACAATAATGTTAGCGGGGAAAATACGATTATAAATGACATTAATGCGTATTATAGAAGATTACTCTAAAGGGTCTATTTACTAGCATTTTTATCTAGGAGCTAACTTAATATAGCTATGTGCATTCATTTATATAGATAAATCAATAGTAATTACAGTATAAATAAGAAGTATATTAAGAGAAGGTTCCAACTTTTGAACTTACTTTGAATCGTAACCTAAGTAGTAAAATATATTTTTATATATCTAAATATATACAAGTGATCGTCATAAACATTTTTCATTTCTAATTCTTTTGATTAAAAACATAATCGGGAAAAAAAGATTCCCAGTCCTCATTAAATAAGTCTGAAGTCATAAGCACAGGAGGTCCACCGAAAAAATCCAAATTTTCATCAAATAATAGTTCTGTATTTGTTTCAGCTACTGCATTATTGATAGAGTTAGCTGTATTATTTATCGAGTTATAATTTGGGAGATTCGGTTGTTGGGTGGCAGTAGTTTGGCTATTTAAGTTATTGATTTCAACTTCGTCAGGTTTATAAATATTAGCACTTTGAAGATCATGACTGAGATCATGACTCCTGCTTTGCAAAGTGTTTTGCTCTGGATCAATAATGCTATGCACATCATCTTTTGGTAAATGGTCTGTTGCTACCTTAGAAAGTTCATCCTGGTCATTTTCATATTTGGATCTTAGTTTTATTTTAATTAAGTTATAAGACTTTTCTGCAAGTTTCCAGGTCTTTGAACATGCTTGAAGGACATTCATAAAAAATTGCAATTTCTCCCTCTTCTCGTTCACTAGCATTCTACTTGTATTACTTAACAAGAGAACCGAAATTGACAAAATTGAACAATATACGATAAATATCGAAGCTCTTCTGAGACCATGCACTGAATTAAATTTTCGAATCGCTTCATATAAGTCATCAATAGCATTAGAACAAATAACAAAAGGTGATAATTCATGGTCATGGTGTGAGTCAGCGGTATCTTTTAAAATACCAACAAAAGGTCGATTTAAACAAATAAGCAAAATATAGTAGTAATACCTAATACAACTTAACCTTGGATTATCAGCAGTCGCTATTAATATCTGCTTATCCCATTTCAAATCTTCTGGTAAACTGTTTCTCCATTTCATGATTTGAGCATTATACTCGTATAATTTCTCTATTCTTGATGACAAGTCTAGTTCTTCGTTCGTAGTTTGATGATTTTCAGTGTCAGACTTTGTAAATATATCATTTAACATATTTTCTGATATGTTGATCAAATTGATTATTTTTTTTAAGGGATTTGAAATGTACGTTATATCCTTGTTATCTTTACCATTTGGACCTGAATACATATATTCGTCTATCCACTCCAAATCAGGTAATGCATCAGTTTCGGGAATTGTTGCATCTGACATCTTTAACAACGACGGCCTACCTAGTAATAAGCTTATAAAATGATCTGCCATATAACTCCCCCAATATATCCTACTCCTTATCGCCACATCTAGTTCACTTAAATCATCTTTTGATTTCAAAAACCATACTTTTGGATTCAATTGAAAGCCTAAATCAAACCCCATTCTCATTGCATTCCCTGAGAGCATCCAACTGCTAGAATTAGATCCATTACAAATATCATAAAATGCCAATAATAAAAAACTTTGTAATGAAGTAATAGAAGGATGATCTAACTGAGCCAATAACCTAGACTTTGCGTCATTGTAAAACTTACTTGATCTGGAATATATAGCATCAGAATCAGCCATCTTAGACCCTAATGCACATATTGAATAGACTAAGATTTCTGAGCAATATAAACTCTGTGATTTGGGATTAAAAAAGTCAGTTAAAAACGATTCCCTAAATATGAACATATTATGGTCAGGATATTGCCAAATAAAAAACAATTTGATACATTGTAATATATCTGGGTCTTTATTAAGAATATTAATTGTTGCTTCTTCGCTCTTTACAAGCTTGGAGTTCTTTAGGATAATGCTATCATCGTAAACACTGGTTGGACCGTAAACAGCCCTATCTTCACCCGAATCGTAAACAGAATGATCTAGAATATCTTGTGGCAAGTCCAGAACAGTCAATTCATCAGTTATAAACAGGTCTATGAAATGTCTCTTCTGTTCAGTCGAAGTTAATCTATTATACTGTTCAAAAAAGTTAGAGAACAAATTAATCTTCTTCTCAAGCGTAGAAACATAATTTGCTGGAGGTCTCTTTTTCCTCATATCATTTGTGACTTGAATACATTCAGCCCCCACTTTAACACAATTAGAACATGGGTGCTCAAAGTTACATTTCACTTTCCTCGATCTACATCTTTGACAACTTAATAACTTCTTTGCTGGGGTTACCGAGCCAACAAGAGTGATTCCTGTATCTATATCTCCCTGTTTACGCTTCTTAGTTGACATAGTTATATGATTGAAATGTATTACAATAATGTTAGTTAAAAAAAAAAAATATTAAGTTTGTATTATATGCAGAATGATTGCAATTTCATGCAAAATAATGATAGATCTAATTTAAATATATTATTTGATAGGAAGAGTAACAAACAATGCAAATACCAACAACAACTAATAAACTGTCCAAAGTCTTTAATATTTTATCCTTTTTGGTAATTTCAGCTTTCTCTTTTATAGTTCTTAAATGAATTAATGGAGGATAAATGTAAACAAGTGGAATACACGCGAAACAACCGTTAAATGAAACAAACTTATCAATCTGTTTGGCATTTAAGTAGGCAATAATACAAATAACAACGACACTAATAGCTCTGAAGAAGTTTTTGAGCCATTTGACATTACTATTATATTTTCCTGAATTATAGTATAATCTTCCTTGATTGTCTTTCCTTTCGTTTTTCCTGCCAAAGAAAGAGCCAAGTACCATCGATTCACCTATTCTGATAGCTGGGAAAAGTTGTAAAGGTGCTGTCAAAAATACAGCAATTGAATACAATACCATAATTGATTGTACTGCAATGCTACTTTCTGGAAGGTTCAAAATAATAATTGATTTAACCTGATCTCCATAAGATGCATACCCAATACTTCCCACTGCGGCAAATAACAGGGTTATTATAGTCATACTTATCAATAGCACAATTGGGAACTTTTCTGGTTGGGCCATGGAGGATTCGATTGGTAAAATTAGACCAATTCCTTCAAAAGCAGTCACTGCGACTCCTATTAACATTGTCCAACTATTAGAATTGAATTGAGTAATATTTGGACCAAACCCATCTTCTAGAAGTTGAATTCCGGTGTAATAGAAAATTATCAATAACCCAATAACGATGAAAACAGAGGAAACCAAGGATATGAGAGATAGCTTGGTAAGGTTTCTAATCAATACTAATGGAATCAATAAAACACACTGTATTATAACAATATTGAGTGAATTTACAGATTTCCATCCAAGAAAATTTTGCAAAAAAGACTTCATGTTTTCGGCAGTAAAAAGGATATAAGTTGCCACAAACCCTACTTGAGACATTATTATTGAGATAGAAATAAACATTTTTAAGACCTTTCCATGAGTCCTAAATCCCAATTCTCCAAATGAAGATAACTTCAAAGTCTTTTTAGAATCAATGAGAATGTAGTAGCAAAAGTAAGTTACTATACCAAACAGACAAAGAGTAACAATAGAAAATGCTAAACCTCCATTGTAAAAAGCTCTAGGCAAAAAAAGTACACCAGACCCCACCAATGATTTGAATAATAGGAAAAAAGTTTTACCAATACTTGCAGTTCCTTTAGGGGGTTCTTTGGGAGTAGAGCTTTGGCGACGAGCCAAAAGATGACTCTCTTCATCAAACACTTCTTCATACGACTTGGTATCACCTTCATCCTCACTAAAATCTTCTCCTGCGAAATGTCCATAAATACTTAAAAATTCGATAAAATTATTAGTCAAAAAATTAGGTGGGTTTTGCTTATTTTGTAACGATTTATGAATTAGGAATTCTCTTCTAAAGCCTCCAGGAACATTAATATCACTTGCAGTAGATTCCCTTCTTGATTCTGTCAAATATGTTGAAAACGACGAACTTCTAGTTCCTCTTCTTCCGTTTTTATTGGAATTTTCCATCTGATGGTAGATGTGTCTAGAAATATCACCTCCTTGGAGTTTTAATGTGTCTTCTTGGTTAACCAAGTGCTTGTTAACAACCTTAAAATCAATATCTTTATTTGCACCTAAATTAGAAACTTGTTCTTGATAAGTGCTGACATTATCATGATTGAGCGAAGATGACGGAGAGACACCATTGCCACTGGAAATTGTGGGAGTGTCACCCTGAAAAGGCGAATTAGACAATGAATTATCTGACGTCGGTATATTTCTATTGCTTCTCATCTTCTCATTTAAATTATGAGTTTAGAATATACTAATTGCTAAATTAGCATTTATTTGACAGAGGTTTAGCTATTTCTGATAGTCGATGGGGTAAATTCCGCTCACGTGATCCAATTTGCCTTTTGATGCCAAAGTTAAAAAATTTCGCTTAATATTTTTAGTGAAGGTCACAACTTTAAATGAATTAAAGATAATCGCTCAAATTGTAGAAGCCTTACTAGTAAATTGGGGTACAGAGATTGTGTCTGAATCTTCTATATTTTACATGATTGTAAATATTCGAATTCAAACATAAGAATAATAATGGGCTCATTACAAAACTTAAGTTACCCCTTTAACAGCACCATCAGAGTAAAGATGTGCCACAAAAAAACGTGTACTTTGTCCATTTTATCCTTTAAAATTTATGAAAATGGCAAAAAAAATAACTCAGTATTGAAAATTTTGTGTCATGTGCCGCAAAATCTCTCGGAATATCCTATCCTTGTCTCCGTGATATTTAGTGATAGAATAATCAAGATATATTCCTCCTGACAACAGAATTTGTAACCAAGCGTACCCCAATGAACCGAAGATCATTCCTTCTTGGCGATGTAGCAAGTCTATAAATATACTTGATGCCTTATGACAACAGGTGTGTCTCTTGGTTTGGTGATTTTCCTTCTTTCGATTGATGCAGCTCGTAGATTTTGTCTAGCGGAAGTACCGAGCGAGCAATTCTTGCATAAAAGGAGCCACCCTATCACCTTTCTAGCAAAGAAAAAGTAAGGATCGCCCCACTCCTTTTAGTATATGTAACATTACTATCTAATATAAAGGCTCGATCATTTTGAAGAACATAGTGCTTACTGAATTGCTTTGGTTCGCCTCTGAAATATTGCTCCGTAATATTAAGAAGTAGACCCTTTGTGATAAGTAGATTAAGATTGAACAATGGTGAGTCTTAGGAGTTAAGTGCAAATGTACATATTACTCATTATGTATTATATCATCAAGCGGCTATTGAGACTACATAAAGGAAACTGAATTATACTTAGGACAGAGCGTGAGGAGTTCGAAGATTGGGGGATTATGTCTCGGCTCGAACAAAATTTCAATTCCCATCTAGGAAGCGAGGGATTAAAAGCATCGTTCGCATATTTCATATTCTCCTTAAAGCCTATTTTGGGGACAAATCCCGATGCAGATACTTCCACTTAAGAAATCGTACTTCTCCTCCTGATCACATAATTTCTCTGAAATGCCGTCAAGATATTTAAACAACTCTTATTCCATTTTGCTTCTGTATAATTTTTAGTCAAAATAATCATTAAATATATCGTTAAAGTTAGCTTGATGTTACAATACAGCTTTGATGATTTGCATATAGTAAACAGATGTCCAGAGTTTACGGAAAATGTAGACTATGCCTCAAATACCAATCAACTTGATGATTATTCATTATATCAATGCTGGAAGCAAAATAGTAATCCGAACAGAGAGGATATAAGTACAATAATTCCTTCTAGCATTTCAAGACGTTTAGAAAATATCTGTTGGAGGCGGTGGACGAAATATTTAAAAAAGCTTGGAGAAGTTGCCCCGTGGACTATAGATTGGAACAAAGACCATGACATTACTTGGTTATACGGGCCCAAATTTGAGAAGTATGCTGGCTTTTCATTAGAGAACACTTCAATGCTTACGATTTCAAACTTAAAACAAATAGATAGTGGGAAGTCTTATGACTGCAATGAATCATTATTATCCTCATCATTAAATTCATCTTCATCATTAATGTCATATGCTGGTTCCATTGACACTACTTCTTCTATTGATTCCCAAAACCAACACTCGTCCCTACGTTCAGCTATGAAATCTTGTAGTCTGACTAAAAGAAAGAGAAATGTGCATTTTAATCATCAAATCTATTCAAGAGAATACTATAATGGAAGGATGATTGACTATGGTTACTTAGATAATAGCTTCTACTAGCTAGATGCTATAGAGTTCAAACTGTACCTACTTAAACAATTATAATTCTTGATCATATATTCATTTTACAAATCCCTATTAATTAGATTAGATAGCACAGGGTCAAAAATAAAACTATTCTTTAATACATCTTATTAAAATCTAACATATCTAGTAGTCTATATCCCGGAGGCAGTAGATCCTTGTGATTTTACTCCGTTCATGTGATTTTAATTATTTCATTCCATCGCAATTTTTATCGGAATTACTTCGAGTCGGGCTTTAGTGATGCATTAAGCGAAAAGCAATGATATGTAGGGGAAGGAAATACGGAAATACTTTTTTTTAATGAAGTGGAGACATCGTAAACTATTATTGGCAATATTACCAATACTCCCTAAAAGAGATCGTAGTTGCTTAATATGGATAAAAATTATTGCCTTTTCTCTAACCCTCTCTTGATTTCATCCCCTAATTTATCTATACCAGAAATATTCTTCATAATCTTATCGTTCTGGTCAGTAATTTCTTTATGGAGCATTAGCAATTCATTAAGTGGTTGGGTTAGGCCAGTTATTGCTCGTTTTAATACTTCGTAGCTATCGTCAGACATGTAAGAGCAATCAAATAATATAATTACTTAATCATATTACGCGCTATTTAAAATAAATTTCCCAAAGATCACAAAGCAAAAAAATATTATATGCTACCAAATGGAGACTGATGATGACGATGATTCTGTATTTCAAGATGAAGATGACCAAGAGTTGAATGAATTGCTACTTAATGACTCAAATACTAGTAACTCTAAAATAAGCGCCAATGGACCTGTGATCAAATACCAAGAAGTGCAGTTAGATCCAATAGTTGATAGAACTACACATCATGCTATAAGTTATGAGAATTTAAACAATTATATTTATCCCACTAATTTTGAAGTTCGTGATTATCAATATAATATAGTTCAAAGAGCATTCTATGATAATCTACTAGTCACATTACCAACAGGATTGGGAAAAACATTTATTGCATCCACTGTAATGCTAAACTTCTTAAGATGGTTTCCGTATTCGAAATTAATTTTTATGGCACCTACTAGACCATTAGTGGCACAACAAATCAAAGCATGCTGTGGAATTAGTGGTATACCAAGTTCGAAAGTTGCTATCTTACTTGATAAAAGTCGTAAAAAAAGAAATGAAATATGGGACAGTAAAAACGTATTCTTTACTACGCCACAAGTAGTTGAAAATGATTTAGCTTCTGGTATCATTGATCCAAAATCTGTTGTACTATTGGTAATTGACGAGGCTCATAGAGCAAAAGGAAATTATTCGTATAACAATGTGGTTAAATTTTTAAAGAGATTTAATAACTCCTATAGAATTCTCGCGTTGACAGCGACTCCAGCCTCAGATGTGGAGGGAGTACAAGAGATTATCAATAACTTAGATATTTCGAAAGTTGAAGTTAGAACAGAGAATAGTATAGACATTTTAAAATATCTAAAGCACAAACGAATCGTGAGGAAAAATATTGCTCCTTCTCTGGATATTATTCAGTGTATAAACTTCATTGCCTCTGCTATTTCTCCAGTATTACAAATAGCTAATGAGAGGAAAATTTATGATATGACTGATCCTACGAAAATTAATTTTTTCCAATGTATGGATGCTTCTCAAAAGATAGTTAAGAACCCTACAATCCCAGAAGGTCTTAAATGGTCTAATTTTTTTATTTTAAAACTTTTAGGTATCGCTGGTCAATGCTATAGGAGGTTAAATATTTATGGAATAAAATCATTCTACAGTTACTTTAAAGAGCAATATGATAGTTTTTCTGTAAAATGGAATCATAAAAAGTCTACGAATAAAATAAATGCTGACTTCTTTTTCAGTGAATCCATTAAAGAATTGATGGTTTTTTGCGAAGGTTTGATTAATGAAATTAAATATATCAGTCATCCTAAGCTAGAGACATTAATTGAAGAGCTAGAAACATTTTTCGAAGAAAAAAAAGTAGATGATTCAAAAGTGATCATTTTTACAGAATTTAGGGAGTCTGCTTTAGATATAGTTACAACAATTGAAAGTATGGGGAAAGGTCTAAGACCTCATATTTTTATTGGACAATCAAAAGAAAAGGCTAAATTTGATGAAGAACAGTATCTAGATAAAATAAAGAAACGTGGTAAAAGTGGTTCAACAAAAAGTACTCTGTCAGAGTTAAATATCAATAGAACTAGCTCTGAGGATGCTCAAATAAAAGGAATGAACCAAAAATTACAAAAGGAAATTATAAAAAAATTTAATCATGGAGAGTATAACATTTTAGTAGCAACGTCTATTGGAGAAGAAGGCTTGGATATAGGTGAAGTAGACTTGATTGTTTGTTATGATTCAACAAGTTCTCCGATAAAGAATATCCAGAGAATGGGAAGAACTGGTAGAAAAAGAGACGGTAAGGTACTCCTCTTATTTTCTAGTAACGAAGAATCCAAATTTGATAAAGCTATGGGTGGCTATGAATACATACAAAATCATATCATGAAAAAGGGTGTAATAAGTTTAGCGGAAAGAAACAGAATAATTCCTTCTAATTATGAACCAGTTGTAGAATTCAAGTTTATTGAAATTCCAGAAGAAAATCTTCAAATAAAGGCAGAAGAAGATGAAGATGAAATTATCAAGTTGGCGACAAATTACATGCTCCGGAGTTTGAATAAGAAACCAACTTCAAAAACCAAGAAAAGCAAAAAGATAGAGAAGAGATTTTTTATGCCCGATGGTGTTGAAACGGGTTTTAGAACTGCAAATAAACTAGTAAACAAAATAATAGAAGAAAATTTACCAAAACTGCGTGATAAAGATACTTTAGACAAAATTTTATCTTCGGAGAGCGAAGGAGAGGAATTAGCCTTGAATTCGAAATATGAAACAAGCTCTAAAGCCTTATTGCTAGAAGATAAAGTTGATCAACATGCTTCAAAAGACCCAGTGGACAATTTTAGAGAGGTAAATAAATCTAGAGATTTATCAAGTCTAAGTTTAAATAACGAAGTTCCACTTTCTCACATTAATACTGCTGCTTTTAATGATGCCCAGGTTTTACAGGAGAAAGAGACCTCGAAGAGTAATAAAAACCCACATGTAACCCATAGAACTGGGAAAACATTAGGTTTGAAAAGAAGAAAAGTTGGGAATAATGTAATTGATCAATTAAAACTACAACAGTCTAGAACGAATGAAAAAAAGATGAAAAAAGAATCTATTTGTGTCTATAATAACGATATAGAAGAAATTTTATCAAATAGCGGAAGTGACGCCGATCTTGATAATAAGGATAATGAAGAATCAGAAAAAGCAACAATGAATTTTAAACCAGAGGAAGACCTCGAAGGCGATTATAAAATCAAGGAAGAATCAGATACAGGGTCTATGGCCTCGAGAACAGAAGAAGATGATGTATTTGATGATGGTTTAGATGATGTTCTCATATCAATTGATAAAATGAAACTGAATTCATTAACAGAGGGAAGTGTTATTCTTTCTTCAAACCTGAACAGACTGCTAGAACAAGATAACGAGTACGTTTATCCCAAGGATAAAGATTGCGGTCTTTTATCAGAAAGAGAATTGGCAGAGCTATATACTCTATACTTTACTACAATAGACCCAGCTGACTATATATCATTTTATGAACCTTTTGTGTCTTCAAGACCAATCGAAAAGACGAGTACGTCCTCTAGGATTGGCTATGGGAAAGCGTCAAAGCTTATATCCAAAACGCATGCATATATTAACCAACTTTCTACAGAGTCAGCTATTAAAATTAATAGAGCTTACGCTGAAGAGGGTAAAAGAATGGATTTAAATATAGATAAATGTATTAATTATATAGATGATATAACTCATCAGTAGTACTGATCAGAAATACAAAGGACGAATACTATTACTAAGTTTGTGAGAGAAAGTTGTAATATAAATGATTGCAAAATAAAGATTACCCGGATCTACAACATAGTATATATATTTCTGTTCCCCCTCATAAATGGTGAAACCATTTTTTTTAAAATTTTGTCTTCATCTTTATGCAGGGGCATTACGTGTATCAGTGAGGATTCGTCCGAGATCATGTTTTTGCTGGTTGAAAACTATAACCTGACAGCTTCTTAATATTCTATCCTTGTGATAAGAAGATTAAGGGAATTTTTGGAAGACTTTAATTGTGAATTTTGACACTTCTGTGAAGGTCAAGCCATATATATTTTCTTCTGTCACTTTTTAGTGTGGTCATTAAAATTGAAAGAAGGAAATAGAATATTGAACTATATACAACCTGTAAGCAAATATTGCCTTCTTCCTCGCTCGGTTTAATGATTCAATGATTACACCTTGAGCTGGATACATTTATTAGCTTTAATTCTTCGAATTATTGCATTTAAGTAAATTGTAATGGGCTAGAATAATATAAGGATTTCCTTTGAGTGCGATGACACCAAGGTATTTACTGGATGGTGGCATTGTAATTATAAATCCTTACATTCTTTTAGTCGTTTGTTTAGTTAGTAAACCGAAATTTCGCTCTTCAGATCTTTTTTAAACTATAAGCAGGAAAATTAGGGCAAATTTTCATTTTTATTTTGAAAAAAAGAGTATTTTCTTTCTGACTTTAAAAGAATACACATAATGTTTAAGAAGTTCACAAAGGAAGATATCCACTCACGGTCTAATATCAAATCATCTGTTCAAAGAGGATTGAAAGCAAAGTTTGTTTCCCAATTTGAAAAACTTGAACCTGCCATAGACAATGCTATACCGAAGAAATCTCAAGCAATTTTAATTAAATGTGAAGACAAAATCCAATTATATAGTATTGAAAATGAAGTTGTATTATTTCAACATTTTGATGACATAATTCCAACATTAAAATTAGTTCACAAGTATCCTGACTGTTTCCCAAGGGTTCAGGTTGATAGAGGTGCAATCAAGTTCGTTTTATCAGGTGCTAACATAATGTGCCCAGGTTTAACCTCTGCCGGTGCAAAGTTACCAGAAACCTCGTTAGAAGAAGGATCTATCGTCACGATTTATGCTGAGGGAAAGGAAAATGCATTGGCCATTGGAAAATTGATTATGAGTACTGATGAAATTAAATCAAAAAATAAAGGTATTGGTATTGAGTTATTGCATTACTTAGGAGATGGTTTATGGAATCTCTCTGAATAATTTAGTTATGATCTTGTGAATTATTTAGGGAAATATATATTGTTTGCTCTGAAGGAAACCCGTAATCATCAATAATGTTTAAATCATCTAGGTATGTTTTAGAGTTCATATCTTTATTTTCACCATTAATATAATAGTATAAATTGATATGCATAAATAGAACTTCCAACTTCCTAGCTAAAACTCCTTTTACTCTAAGAATACTATTACTTCTTAAAAAGACTCTTGAAAAATCTTCTGTTGGCAATTTAAAGTGTAACATAATTTTCTTCGAATTAAAGACTCCTGTTAGCTTTGGCAGAGGCTCTAATGAAGTTTCAATATTATATAAGGTCATTAATTCTTTCCACCTTCTACAATTTTTGTCATACAGTATTTTTCCCTGCATTACTTGGGAAATGAAATATAGGTCAGCGTTCTTTATATCATCTGCAAGTATCAAACCTCCATTAAATTTGCATAATTTATGACAAGCTTCCACGTCTTTAGATTCCTCACAGGATATTCTAGCAATAGTACAGAAATATGCTTCATCCTCAGTCATTGCTTCAAACAAGGGATTTCCATTCATCCTAAGATCGGATAAATTTGGAAAATTATCATTTAAGTTATTCACAACTTCCCAAGAATCTATTCTATTATTTCGGAGATTTAACAGTCTAATATTGTTATAAATCCCATTTATACAATCAATTTTGTTATCCGAAAGATTAAGGCTCTTTATTGGCGAAATAGAAAAACACAAGGGAATCTCTAGAAGTGAGTTGAATGATAAATCTATGCTAATTAATTTGGTATTATTGAGTTGAAATCCTTCAAAATCTTCATTTGTTAGTCTAGTATTAGCTAATGATAATTCAGTCAAATTAGTAAATTTAGGAAATGCAAAAGTCTTTAGATCATCCAAAGTGAAATTCGTAGATGCAAGGTATAAACTATTCAACAGGTGTTGCTGGCTAACTTCTTCAATTATTTTCTTGTAGAATTTATTTCCATTTAATATTAATGTTTTTAATGATTGAATCCCATCTACTATATCATCAATGGTTTTGAAATCATTCAATAAATTATAACTAAGATCAAGATATTCCACATTTGCAAGGGAGTTCATAATCGTCTTAAATATTCTCTCATCATCATAAGCTTTATAAATCGCCTTCTTATCTAAGGATATAGATATTAAATTTGTAAAATTTGATTGTATATTATTAAGCTTTTCGAATCCATATGATTCAACCACCTTAGTATTAAATTCTATTTTCTGATCAAAATTAACATTGCTATCATATTGATTTAAGATTGCATCAACAAAAGTATTCCTTAACGATGATATCTTCTTACTATCAGATTTGATAAATGATCCTGACCCCTGGGATTCTGTACTGAAGTATTTAATTCCTTCTATAATTCCATCATGTTTCCCTCTTGAAGGGTCATCCCATTCAATGCCTAATGCCACTGTATCTGATCCCCAAATGTGACTAGGAAGATTTCCAATATACTTAATCGTTGCAAAGTAGCCATCTGTGGTTATTATTCTATCATAAAGCTCCATTACTCTTCATTTTACAACATCTTTTTCTAGATATCGCCAATCGCGGATTTTCTGAAGGAAAAGTTAAAATTCAATACTATACAGTTATAATGACTAAAAATCTATGCTACCATATTAAACTTGAAGGCCAAAATTATCACCAAGTAAACCATCCAAGTCAAATTCTTTGGCCCAAGAAGAAACAATGGTTGTTTGTTCAACTTTTGGTGGTTCAGCCTCACCTCTTAAGGAACTCTTTGGCGCGTTCAAGTCAACAGCAGCTTCAGCCTGAGCCTTAGAAGAATTAGGTAAAGTCCATCCAATAATACGACCGTCTCTCCAATCATTAATAACACTCATAGCTGCAGATTCCATATTTGGAATACCACCCTTACCTAATCTACCTCTAGATCTGGCAATATGAATCAAAAATTGTTTGGTGAATTCATTAACATCATTAGAAGGCAATGGTGGCACACTGTAGTACTTTTTGAGACCATCTGCCATTTCTTCATCTTTAGAGAATTTCTTTAAAAGCATAGTGACAGCAGGAATAGGGTCATGGATTTGCTTTGGTGGAATAGCTGATAACAAGGCAAGCTTAGCATCTTGCTGAGTCTTAGAATATTTCTTGGTATTAATAATCTCATCAGGAAATACGATACCAGGAGAATCCAAAATCTTTAACTTGTTATCAATTTTAACCTCTCTCATAGCAGTTGTAACACCAGCCTGATTACCAACAGGACAAGCTTTAGAATTGTTACCATGTCTGTTAGTCAAAGCATTGATAATGGAAGACTTACCAACATTTGGATATCCAATAACACCAACAATAATAGATCTTTTTAAGTTAGACTTGGCTGCGTAACTCTTAAGAGCTTGCAATAAGGAATTTGCAGTCATAGTAGAAGTAAGATTCTTGTTGAATGTAGTAGAATTAGAAGCACCTGGTAAAGATTTGACAGGCACAGTAGGGAAGGAAGACTTTAAAAAGTCAAGCCATAAGTTTAAAACATTTGTTGGAATCAAGTCTACCTTATTAAGAACAAGAATTAATCTTTTTCCTGGATTTTGTAAGACAGCTTGTTCAACCTTTCTAGATCTAGTTGCTTCTGGATCTCTTGCATCTAAAACATACAAGACAACATCAGAAGCTTCTACAACAGCTTTAAAAATTTTATCATACGCTTTTCTGGACTTATCTAAATCAGAAGTGTTGCTCTCTTCTTCGACTTCACTAAGCTCATATTCAACATCTTCTTCTGAATCAACCATTTCATCATCATCAACTTCACCATTGTACTCTTTTGCTGCTTGTTGAGCAGATTCCAAAAGAGCACCTAATCCACCTTCATTTTCAGATTCATCATCTTCCATATCATCAACAATTTCTCCTCTTTGTAATGCTTCTTGTTTCTCTTGTTGTTTCTGAAGCTTCAATTGTTCTCTCTTTTCCTTTTCAGCACGTCTAGATTCTTCTAACTCGCTAATAATTTTCTCTTTATATGGGAAACTGGCTGGGATACCAGGATCTTTCTTGTTTCTCGATTTCCAAGTTACATCTTTCTTAGACAATTTTTTAAGTTTTCTATTGTGAGAAGCAGCCTTCTTCTTAATACCTTCTCTCATACGAGTGGTAGTTCTTTTAGATGTTGGCTTTTTAACTCTCATCTTGTTTATTGATTACTATATATTATCTTCTCTAAATCAATTTTTTATTTTAAAAAAAAATTAGTGAGAAGACCTTCATCTCCAACCTGCATATTGAAATGATAGCAAATCCAAACAGATGCACTTATTGAAAACGTTAACTAAATCAAGTTACTATAAATCTACCAAGGATGCTAATAATTTATATAGAATATAGTTTTTATATGTAATTTAATCATTCCTAGAGAAAGGACTTGTCTTATTATATTTACCAGGATAATCTGTACCCTTATCGGAAACATTAAGATTAGGTACGCTCTTATTTTGAGTAAGGAAAGGCTTATTGAAAAAGTTTTGGTACTTGATTCTCTGAAAGTCTTCTTCATGATGGGTCTCAGGCGATTGTGATTCAAACAAACTAATAGCTGATCGTGTTCTTAAAACGGAGGATCTACTATCGTTATTTTTCGAACTAATTGGCATTAAACCTTCTTCTAGAGTCATATTAATGTCTTCATGCTGTAAGTAATTTTGGTAATTTATAGACTCACCAAGTACTTGTCTAACATATGGTATCTTAGATAATGTCCCAAGAATTCCATTTTTCAATGAAGGTGATACAGTTATTCTTCTGAATCTATAAGCATGCTTATTAAGAGACCTGAAAGCAAAATGATAAACCAAGTAAAATATGAAAAATATAAAGAAGATTGAGTACACCTTAGAACCATTAAAGCTAAACCCTTTCCCTTCATTACTTGAAACTTCCAGTTCAAGGTAACCGGCAGGTACAAATTGCTTGTTCGAAATCTCACTAGGATAGATACCTATTTCAAGATTATGCTCTTCGTCATTTGGGGGGTCTATTTGAGAGGAAGCAAATTGTAATATTTTTCCTAGGGTCCATGAAAGCTCTTCTCCATTTACTGAGTTAGCTGATTTAAATGGGACATGTATATTTTCAAGTTTTTTTATCTCTTCCTCATTCTCTTCCCCTTTCAGTTCTGGAATTTCAAGTCCTAGTCTTGGAAGTTCAAAACCATCATGCAATATATTTATAACCCAACTTGCTTTGAAACACGCATCTTTTAAGAATTTATCTGGGTCTAAGTTTGAATATTGTCCATCTTGAGAGTTACGTAAAATTTGAGACCAGTCACTTTCACAATATTGTTGGACTTTTTTGCTGAACCCTATGAAATTGTACTCTCCCCCACTTTGAAAAATATCATTTGCAGTATACCAATATTCAGAGATTCCTATGAACTTATCCTTTGCGAAATCTAACTTTGGGCCATGTACACCATTAAATAAACATGGATCGTCAATACAGGGGACATTTTTCAAAAGAAGTGGATATATTGTTTTCAAGCACATTTCGTAGTTTCCAATACCTTTAAATTTATAGGTTTGTTCATTGTATTCAAAATCTAATTCCGAATTCAATGGCATACATGGATCATTAATTGTAGACCCAATTGAAGGATTTACTTGAGATATATTAATTAACTGACTTAAATATCTTTTACGTGCTTCATTGGCACCAAATCCTAACCATGTTTCCACAAATAGCTTCCATTCTTGTGTTTGACCATTGATATTTCTCAAAGTAACCGATGAAAGATCTTCACGGTTCCTTTCAATTTCTTCAATTGAAGAAGGAACAAATGCAATTTGGGTCGAAGCTCCACCCATATCCATGAAACCTATAGATTCGTGAATTGACTCAGTATTGTCATAATTATCAAATTGGCCCAATAAATAATTTAATCCTAGCCAGCCATATACTCCCTCAGTAGACCCGTCAATCACTTGAACAAAATCCTTACAGTTGGGAATATAAAACGAAGTATGTGATTGCAAACTAGAACATATCTCATCTAAAATGAGTTTTTGCTTAGAGGGAGATTGCAATCTCATTCCAGCCGTAGCTAACACAAATACTGGTGTTTCCTTATGCTTTTCTAAAGGAATAACTTTCTTTGCAAGGTCCATTAACTTTTCAAAATGCTCTGGCCATAATGCCTTAGCCTTTTGAGGATCGTTGTAAGTGGAAATACCTGGAGTAATCTTGAAACTCCACCCTTCTTCCTGTATTATCTTTGGTGGGGATTTCAACACTTTGTCATCTTGAGAAGATTCCTTAACATATTTTTGATCTTTCCATTGGTAAATTTGTATTCTAGAACCAGATGAACCAGAGTCAATCACAATCCCATACTTATTATAATCAGACTCTACTTTCATATCATACAATCTATGAAAACGATATTAAGAAGTATTTTTTTTTTAAATAAATGCGATTATATTATATATAATAAATTCTTCTTCGGCAAACACTAACAAGATTATGATATGATATTTTTACCAAACACACCCATAATACCAACTCCGTTGAGAACTGATCGAGTGCTTGATGATGCTGACTTTTTACACACCAGAATTGCCTTAAATAATTCTTTATTAGAAAATCAAAATATGTTGATAAGGTATGTTGTAAACGTGGAAGAGTACTTGGATCATATAATTACCTATTTAAAGAGAAATTCAGACAACAATGGATTAACAGGAGCCCTGTCTTTAGCATCTAATTTGATTCTAATGGAAGGATCTGACATACCATGGAATGGATTGATTCAGAAGAAGCCTCAAACTTCTCCACAACAAACGCTTTCTTGGAGGTTGTCGGCAGAAATAGAGGCGGTAACTGTGTCAATTGCATTATCTTACATCAACTTAGGATCAGATATAGCAAATGAACTAATAGAAATTGAATCAGATCTTGATACTGATATAAATGAAAAATGGCAAGGAGCCTTAAAGAACTTCAAAAAGGCAATATCGTTCATTGAATTTGGAGAATTGTTTAGAAAAAGTTTAAATGCTGAACAGCTTCGGCTAAATGAAAAAGTTTTTGTCTTTGTTAAAAAGATAGGTTATTTATGTATCCAAATGGCAACATTATCTAAATCTGCTTGGTATAATAGGTTGAACTATAATAAATCAGAAGCGTTTGTATCTAAAAATAACGGATTATTAGCACGAGTATCGGTGTATATTGTTGATGAAATACGTGTTTGTAAGAAAATCGTAGGGGATCTTCAAGTTGGGACTCTTACGACATTAAATTGTAAAGGTTGGTCAAATTATTTCCAAATTGTGGAAAAATATTCCACAGCATACGCTGGGTTATTTCTTTCGATTGAAAATTATCAAAAAATGAATTTAGGCTACGCATTAGGTTTAATTAATTTTAGCTTATTAACGTTACAGGGTAAGAAGTTTGCTGATATAACACAAGGAAAATTTATGAAGACATTAAAAAGTAAAATTTCAACTAAGAGAAGTAATAATTATATTAATAACTTACAATCAATCACTACATTAAATCTTGATAAGTCAGTTTTTCTGGATAAAAATGGTATTATATTGAAAGATTTATCATATCTATTTGACCAATTAATATTGTTACGCTTGAAGTTATCTAAAGAAAATGATAATCTCCAGTTTCAGAAAGTAACAGACATACAGGATATCGGAGTTGATTCGAAATGGCCGTTGGGAAGTAAGATCCCTATGTCAGATATTAAGCCATTTGATCCCTTTAAAGAGGAAGAAATTAACTCGAAGGAATATTTAGGCAAAGGTGCATACTACTGATGTATAATATCATTGTAATTTATGAAATAACTCTTTCTATAGTGTGGCTTATATTATATAATCGTGTCGCATTTGAATCAATCTAAGCCTAAGTCTTCTCTTTGAGACTTAGAATTGGGATCGAAATATGGGATTTCAGCCAATGAGCTTACTCTTGTGCCATGTCTCTGCTCGTCATCTAGACTGTAATCACGAATAGCAAAATGCTCAGAAATCCTATTATCCCAAATTGCAGAAGTACCCAAGCCTGGCTTGGTTGGTTTCCAATTAAATCTGACCTGAATATCTAAATTCTTTTCAAAAATGGAAAAGAGATACTCAAGAATAAGGGCAGATTCTTCAGGCTCAAGTCCAACAATTCTACGTGTCATCTTTCGGTTTACAAAAAGAGATTTCCAACCAGTTACAGGATGAGTTCTGATAATGGGATGTTCTCTCTCAATATTGACTCTTCCCTTAAGTGGTGCATCGCGATCAATATATTGGTGTGCCGAGAAGTAAACTGCCTTTTTTCCGTCAAGGAATTGTTTGAATGCAGGGGAGAGCTTATCATATGCACCATATCCTGAAGCCCAAACTGTATCACCTCCAACATTTGGAATCGCATCATTGTGCAAATGAGTAATTCCAGGTGGTTGCAATTCGTGAGTCAAATCAGTATGCCAGTTTGCAGTTAAATTATTGGAAGCATTTTTAAAGTTGAAATCAATTCCGCCTTTACTTCTAGCTAATTCTGGCCAGATTACGGTAATACCTCTGTAGCCTGGTACATGTACTTGCTGTGCATGTTCTTCAACATTGCCCCAATAGGCACCTAATTCTAATTGTTTTTGCGGAGAGAGATCTTGGTCCCTAAAGAATACAACAACTCTTTCAGCAACTAACAAAGCCAATTCATCCTTTTGTTGATCTGTCAAATCTTTCAATTGTAACCCGACAATTTCTGTTCCAATGTGTTTAGAGAGGTCGATAACTTGTGTTGCATGAGAGAATAAACTTCTCTTTTCTGGATCAGCATTCTTTCCTCGCTCGATATATGGAAGCTCTTTATCTCTAATAGCTTTAGCTTCATCAATGAATAATGGAATTTCATCAGAATCTGGTCTTTGGGGATACCCTTTACTTAAGTCGATCCCTGCTTTGTCGAACCTCTTCCTAGTCGTTTCGGGAAGCTTTTCAATAAGATTATCCGAAAACCCACCTCTATAGTTTGATATAATATCCTTTCCTAAATCATGTTTGGTAATTTGCAAGACTAAATCTTCTATAGACTGCTCGCCCACTCCTTTTCTATCTACTGATGGTGCCATTACTTACTAAATATATTTCATATTGTATTTTTACAAATATAAACCCCTTAGAGCCTTTAAATAGAAACCAAAATTAAAGTTGCAGCCATACATCCACTGTGGCTACAAAAAGACACAAAATCTAGAGTTGAGGAGATAATTTCAAGCCACAGAGATTAATCATTACTAATCATACTAATTATAACAAGATAAACTATATTACCTACTGATTAAATACCTAATTTGAGTTTGGCGTATCGTCATTCCACAGTGGAATCACTATTGTGTTAAATAATTTGAATTGAAATAAGGAAATAAACTTAGTGAATTGAAGTGAAAATTGAATGAATTTCTTGCTTAGTAATAGTGTAATCAATGTCCATATCAAATTTCGTTTTAATGATCTCATCTAATTTCACAAAGTAGAATACAAACTGAGTTTCCATATCGTGCCAAAGCTTCTCTAGTAAGTCTTTCTCAAACATGTCATTTCCAGATATGAAGTGCTTCTCAAGTTTTCTGTATATCTCTGTTACTTTCATAGATATGTCCTTAGATGTATAACTGGAAACCAACGATTTGACATACTTTTTGTTATATTCTTTAGGTGTACGGTTCATCTTAGACAATGCATCATAATTGTTGACAAATTCAATCAATTTTCCTATATGCTTCGATAATAATTTTTCAAAATAGTTATCTTGAGCTTTTTTAAGAACAGCATTCAATTGGGAAGTCATCTTTTTCACGCTTTCCAAGTCAAATACAGAAAGCTGATCGGAAATATAAAATATATTTTGGATAATACTAACATTACGTTGTTCACGTTCCTTATCGTCGAAATCATGACTCTTTAATAATGGGTCGTCTCTCATAAATAAGTGAATTACAACTTCAGTAATTTCTGCGTAGGATTTATCCAATAACATACGAACAGGAGTAGGAGAATTCAGCCCTCCTAATCCTTCCAACGAGGATTCTGTCAACATTATCAAATGATTCACATTTTTAATAGCTGGTAGAATTCCACATTTTGCAACTATTGTGGATTTGTTCAAGAAATCGATTTGAGTCAAAATATACTTACTCCACAAACTCTTGTATTTCTCAATGGCTTTTCCTAAGAAATTAAAAACTAGGAATTCTTCGTTATTTCCCTTATGCCCTTCAAATTCATTTTCCAAATAGACTAATAAAGCAGGAATATTTGCTTCATTTGGAGCTATATTCTTAAGGAAGGCATTAATATAAGATCCAAATACCATATTCATTGATAAGATTAGCTCATTAGTATAGCTCTTTCCTCCCACCTGTTCGAATGTGGATATTTCCAAAAGTGAATATCTATTACTAAAGGAGTAATTTGATAGATACTCATTGAAATTTATTATGCTTGCATCATAATGAAGTATATTTCCAAGGAAATATTGAATAATACAAATTAATTGCTCTGAATACTCAATGACTGATACAATAGTTTTCATATCATCACTAGATTTAACCAAGTTAGATTGGTTTTCAGAATCTTTAGTCTTGGGATCTACTTCTCCAATTCCCAATTTACCTCTTAATTTATCTTTTCTTGAAAACCTCAAGGTTCTTGATTTCTTTAAGGTATGTTCCTCTAAACTCTTAGCTAGGTTAGATCCAATGGTGGTATTTTCATTAAATTTTGTTTTTATTGATTCAATTTTAGAATGAATAAATCTATCCAAAAATTGACTGAGTTTATTAATAATATAATTTTTGAGCTTGTCAAATTCTGCTGGGAAAATATCCTTAATGAAATAAGTTATTGAAGAATAGATTAATACGTTGTTTAAGAGACGGAATATCGAATTTGCATGGAAAGACTTAATGGTCTCAGAAGCTTGCTGTATAATAAAGTCAATTTCGTGTTTAATGAAATTCGAGAAATTTTCAATGAAAGTTAAAGAGACCTGTTCATAGTACTTTTGGTATTGTTTCAATGCTTTCATTGAACCCAAAACATCTCTCACATCTGAATTTTCGTGGCCAACAGTTGATAAAGCATTATATAAATGTAATAGCTGTGATTCAAGCAGTTGAAGTTTATTAAAGTTCTCAAAGTCATCAAATGATTCAATTGATTTCAAGTCATCATTGTTGATCACCACTTTATCCAAAATTCCTCTTAAATCATTATATAATGCCTTTTCGTTTATTGACTTGACCTGAAGACCCTGGGAGTTATTTTCTATTTTACTTATTTCAGGAGTCAATAGTTTAATTTCTAATTCCATTTGTTTGAAAATATTAGTCAAGTTTTCAATTTCTACGACAGACGTCTTGAAATCATTAGAAACACTAAAGTTGCTAAAATCCAAGCTCACTAACTGCTTAACATTTTTTTGTTTGATTGTGTTCAATTCCTTTGTTAAGCCATTAATTAATTTGTCACTACTTTCAAAAAGTGACCAGTTAACTTCTTCAAGTAGTTCTTCGATGTCAGGATCCTTTTTCGTTTCAAACTCTATTTCAACAGTTTTATTCTTATCTGATGTAATATATTTTTCCACATTTGCATTAAATATTTCTTCATCTTCGTCTAAAGCGTAACCTACTGCTTGTTCAATTGGTTCAATGTTTTCAGACTTAACTCCATTATTAGCATCGTTACTTTGAAGGTTTTCCTTATTATTATTAACATCATTACTACTTACCTTTAAAGAAGGCTGTCTTTCTTTGGATCCCTTAAGTTGTGAATCCACAAAATTCTCTAATTCTTGAATTGATGTATCAACTTTGTCCGCATCCAATTTAGTGGATTCATCAATCATATCAGATAATGATACAGCTTCAGGATCTTTAAATACATCCTTTTCACTGTCATCACTGACCTCTTCTATGCCATAATCAAGGGATTTCTCTTTTCTATGCAGAGCTTTTCTGGAACTTTTCCTCAGCGAGGCAATCTCCATTGAGCTTGGTATATTATTTGGTATAGATTCATTTTGGGAATTCTGTCTTAAAATAATATTATCTCTTGGAATAGTATTCTTTCTAGATAATTCAACATTATTACCTAATTGTTCTTGAAGCTGTACACCAACAGCTGCAACAGATTCCAACGAATCTGAAACTTGTCTTTGTTGTGCTTGGTAATCTTGGCTAGGTCTCTTAGGTTTGAAATTTCTCAATGGTGATGTTTCTAAATTTTCATCACTTTGAACATATTCATGCAATTTTTGAGCTGTATGAGGCGATTGAGATTGCTTGGTCTTAAATATGAAACTTCCAGTATCATCATTGTTTGTTACTATACTTTCATTATCGAAAGTATTAGGTATACTTGTTCGTGAATCAGTAGGACGAGCATCAGAAGAAGAATTAGCCCTGTCCATTATTATCATTGGCTTTACAGGAAGTTTACCATTAGAAGTGAAGTCAAATTCTTTATAGATATCGTCTGCTTTTACGTCATTTGACCTTTTCACTCCTTGCATATTAGGCTTATTAGAATCCCGAGAAGCCATAGAGCTTTCAGATGTGTTTTTAATTGACGATAAACTAGAGACTCCACTTCTCTTATCTTGAATTGGTGGCAATTTGAATTCTTCTATAGAGAACCCATTTAATATAGGATATCTCTTCATAAAGTTCCCGTATACTGAAGTAAGAAATCTTGCAAATTTCCAAATTCTTTCTGCACCTTCTTCGACTCTCCAATAGTAATCTTTATTCAACAGTAACAATATACCATTATTTCCTACGTTTGTAATAGATTTTAATTCATCCATATCCCACGTACGTCCAATTTGATAGATATTCTTTTCTTTATTGAATTTACCTTTTTGAATCATTAACCTTCCGGAATGTTTGACACAAATTACCAATACACGGTCCTTAATACTCCCTAGTTGGTTCGTTGGTGTATTTTCAGGAGGGGGATGTGAAGGAAATGCCGAATATTCAGTCACAGGAAGATGTGTTTGGTATGTTGTTTCGTGATATCTCCGGCCATTGTTATCTCCAATAATCTTAGAGTAACAATCAGCAATTAATTTATCAGCTTCCTGCTTTCGACGTCTTTGCTCATCACTAGGTTGAGACGACACAGTTCTGGGTCCTGGATTTAACATGGATCGGGGATATTCTTTCGCTTGAATCGGTTGTTGTCTACTTGGCCCTCTATTGGTTGGGTCGTTAGGATTTCCTCTAGGGTACATTTTTCATAGATTCCTATTGTTATTTAAGTTTTCACCTTGAAGAATTGTTCTTACGTGAATCTGTGATGTACAATATCGCAATATAATTACGCTTTGATAACAATTGTAGAGATAAATTTCCTTATATTGATTTTGAGAAAAGTTACTACACTAATTTGCTGATGTCAAGATCAACAAGTTTCGGCTTCGCACTATCAGTTTTATTATGTATATTCCGTCTATAATAAGATTCTTTGGTTGTTAATATAAACTTAGACAATATATGAAGACTATAGTATAAATACCAATTGACAATGCTTATTAATATTGGTTAATGCTCGAAAAATGGTAATATTACATTTAAGTAAAGATTCTATTTGGCTTTTTGTTCAGACTTGTCTACATAATATTCCCACAACTCAGATAAACTCTCAGATCTGTCATCCATGGCCTTAAGTCTTCTTCTTAATGCTTCGTTAAAACAAATCTCTTGAGCTACTGGGAAGAATTGCTGCATCCAACCTTTCTTATATGTTTCACATTCTTGCATTATTTCTTTGAGTTCTAACTCCTGTACTTTAGCTTGGATTTCGAATTGCTTAAATAAATCATCACCAATAAGCCCTTCCTGGTATAATTTGGTGAAAACAGGCTCGTTTTCTTTGAGCTTTAACGATCTTCTAATTACCTCAACTGCTCTTCTGAGTAACGCAGCTTTCATAACCTTTTCATGTGGTTTTTCCTCTTTACTAATTTCAGGATCTGTGTATATTTGCTTGAGTTGGTTGTATATGACTGATGGAATATTCTCTTGGAATATAGGTTCAACTTGAGACAACTTGGTAATTTTCTTCTTTCTATAAGTAATTGAAAAGGCACTAAATGCAGCCAATAAAATGGCAACATAAATCAAAGGTATGAATACTGATACCTTGATCTGCTCTTGTGTGGTAGACTCATCCATTTTGATTTTTGTTGACTCTAGTAGTAATGTTTTTCAACAGAAAACTTACACGTCAATGGCTTTTCTACAAAAATCACATTTATATGCAGTCCTAAATTAACCCTAGCAACATTTTAGAATTATCATATATTTGATTTATAATATTGTTCACTATATATATATCTATCACAGACTATCATTACATCTACCACAGACTATCACTCTTTCTAAACTTCAATCCTAAATATCTACTCAACTCGTCATGTAACTCATTAATTTGTTCAGATGATAATTCCTGTAATTTCTTTTCAATATTTGCCTCACCGGAATTACCTTGTAATAACTTCTGTGCTTCCTCTAATGACATATTACCATCTTCAATGAATTTATTTATGTTATCCTTATCATCATTTGTAATAATCAACTCGTAAAATTCACATAATTGCAAAATTTGTGCATCTTTGATGGTTAAGTAATCACCGACTGTGTTTGGAAATATATCACTGGAAGGAAGGTCACCATCTTTATTGGTTAATGGTGCTATTTTCTTAGAAGTATCTTTCTCTGTTAGCTGAATATTATAAATTCTACCGATATTTCTATCTTCTAATGCATCTAATTGTCCCAGAAGTTCACTTACTAATTGCACAATATCATCATTAGTTATGTAATCCGAAAGGTCAACGTCGGTGTTTGGCTTAGTTTCCATCTGGCTCATTTTGGTTTTTACATCATTTACTTGAAACAGAAGAATTTGCTTTCCTGTATTAGCTATTACTTTTGATTGTTTTTCGACTAGAGAAGTCAAGCTTGCGACTTTTTCTTCTAAAGCATTTATTCTTTCATCATTTCCATTAGCCATTTTACTTCGAATAACTAACTTGACTGAGTCTTATGTGGTTCCCAAAAAGTTATGTTGACATAACTCAAATTAGAATAATTTTGTCGCACGACTTTAATTACAAAGAATTTAAAATTGTTCATCGAAAAGATATCGTAGCAACTTCTACTTATAGAATCATTCTATCCGTGTAATATAATACCCGTAGGCAAATAACCTATAGTATTTGCTGAAATCTGAAATTATCTTTTTAATTCTAAGCCTAGATCTATTTCATTACATATTTATATATTTACAATTTCATTTCAGACTAGTTCTTATACCCCAGATTATTTTTTGTTACATCTTCTCTTTACTCTTTGACCTTTCCCCTCTCTATATTAATTAGTCATAGGCCTAAGAAATTTGGTACCAGAGTAAGGTTTGGGCACGTGACAAAATTTCCCTCACCAAACGTTCATCAGAAATCACCGACTTATGTACGAATGAATAAACTAGTAGTCTAAAATCGTATAGATTGGTCGGAAGAGTAGGAAATTTTACATTAGGATTTATCTAAAGATCTATCTAGCCACATATATACCTGTAAATGGCATATCATTAATCATTAGATATAACTAAACAATAAGAATAGCAGTCATAATGTCATTCAAAGATCCTAGTAATGGTCATGAAAAGGCGGATGGACCTAGCAAAACCCCATTAGGTTTTAATAAGCATGCACTGGCTACAGTAGAATTAGCTAGTCCTTTGTCCCTGGTAATCTCAAAAAATGGAGAAGTACATTCTGAATCCAACAATGGTGAAACAAATGGCAAGAGAAGTAGCTTATTTGGTAAAGTATCAGGATATATACACTCACCTCTCTCTGGATCTCGTGTTAACTCAGTGGGGTCAACCGATTCACTAGATTTCCATAAACGTGGAGATGAAGAATTGAATCCCAAGCAGCAAACTTTAGGAACAAGAACTCCTAGGTCTTATTCAAATGAACCAGTGAAAGAAACAAATAGAGTTTGTTTGGAGTATGATCCTCTAAGTAGGCGAAAGGTGTTGAATACTTATGAGATATTAAGAGAAATAGGAAGAGGAGAACATGGAAAAGTAAAGTTGGCAAAAGACTTATTGAGAAATGAACTTGTAGCAATAAAGATTGTGAATAGAAGACCTAAAAGGGAAAGGAAAATTAGAAGAGCTTCTCGAGTTCTGCAAGAGGCTTATAGTGATCATAATTTGAAAATAAGAAGAGAAATTGCTATCATGAAAAAATGCAATCATAAGCACATCGTAAAATTAAGAGAAGTCTTAGATGATAAAAGTTCCCATAAAATTTACCTAGTATTGGAATATCTAGAAAAAGGTGAAATTAAATGGAAAAGAAAGAAAACAGCACCAATAAGAACTTCTATTGATGAGACTGAGATACCTTGCTGTGGTCCTCATCGTAGCTCTTCTATCTACTCGAATGAAGATGAAGATAATGATTTATTATCGAACGAATATTTACCAAATTTGACTTTTAAACAATCTCGTAAGATTTTTAGAGATGTTTTACTAGGACTTGAATATTTACATTTGCAGGGTATTGTGCATCGAGATATTAAACCAGCTAATTTATTAGTTAGTTCAGAAAATATTGTTAAGATCAGCGATTTTGGTGTATCATTTGCATCTTCCCTAAATGATAACGATGATGGATACCTAATTAGTGAAGCTGACTTGGCAAAAACTGTTGGTTCTCCTGCATTTTTTGCACCAGAATTATGTCAAACCAATTTTTCTTCGGCTGAGCATTCTAATTCTGTGTCAGCGTCGTCCTTGGAAATATTAAGGAATGATTCATTAAAAATAACCAAGATTCTTCCTAAAATAGATTATAAAATCGATATATGGGCACTTGGTGTTACCTTATACTGCTTGCTCTTTGGAAAAGTTCCATTTAATGCCGAATCAGAGTATGGGTTGTTCCAAGTAATTGTGAACCAGCAGTTGGAATTTCCTGAAACCAGGTCTTCGTTTAATTCACCAGTCGAAGTTAATGAAGAAGAATTTAATTTGGCCAAGGATTTAATTACAAAATTATTGGATAAAAATAGCTCTACAAGAATTGAAATTAAAGATATCAAGCAGCATCCTTTTGTTCTAATGGATTTAGATACTGATATTAAGCTGTTACATGACTTATTATATCTTAATGAACCATGTGGTCCCGATGACATATTGCTGGCCCTTGAAGAACCATCAAAGGAGAAAATAGAGAATGCTGTGGTTGGTATTGGTAGTAGAATTAAAAAGAGCATTTATCGTGCTCTAAAAGGTAGTAATAAGGAATGGGACAGACTAAAGCAAATTCAACTCGAAGCCTCTAGCGAGGATTCGTCTACTGGTAACTCAATCCAAAATTCGTCAACTGGTTTAAATATAAGTGGTACAAATCACTCGGTAATTCTTTCAGAAGAAGCCCTGACCTCAACTCCTCCTCACCCTTTAGTATCGCATCTCTACTCACAAGAGCAACAGTCAAATAATTCATTTCAAAACGGATCATTTTCCCCATATAGCCGAACACCTAACTATTCTCGTGATGGAAGGCTCATGAGCATTATACTTCAAGATGCTGTTGATTGTCCTTCTTCAGGTTCTAGTAGAAGAGGTAGTGCAGTTGGTATCCCAGAAGCTTCCCAAATAGAAACTAAAAGAAACGTAGTAGGTGACGTTTATTTAAAAAACCAGTCAATTGTCGATACTTTTAAGGATATACAACAAAAAGATGATCAAAGAAGAAAATCGAGTATCTTTTCCAATACATTACATACTGCATCAAATTTGCATACTCCGAAGAATTCTGTTTCTTCTCAATATAGCCATGACAGTCCGCTTAATGCTTTAAACAATAAGAAGACAACTAATAATCAACTAAAGGTTGGTCCTATAAGTATCAATAATTCAAGAAGGCCATCTTCTGTAATTTCTTTACCATTAAGTGAAAGTTTTGCTTCACTCGATAGTCTAAACGACGATTACTTAAATATGAAGTATCAAGAATTTACCTCCTCAAAGAAAACTTTCAGAAAGGATCTTATGGTTGGTGATTTTGGCCATACCCAATCTGATCCAGCAATTAGTTTCCAACCTTCTAAACACGTTGATAGAATTACTGAACAATTCCAAAAATTCAATCTTGATTCACTGATGCGTACTCCAGCTTATACTGCTGGTGATCTAGAAGATCAAGGAATAGCACCTAAGTCAATTCCATACAAATATCAAGGCTCTTCTAGTTCTTCCTGTTCAAGTTCGTCTTATAGCTCTCACTCAGGTAGTGAAGGAAGTGAAGATAGCGATGAAGAAGGTAACCTAACCTTGGCATTTAATTCAAAGGTAACACCATCATCAAGACCTAAATTTCTTTCATTAAGTAATAGAGCAAAGTCACATGAATCAAATCTTCCACGTTTAGTAAATGCTGCTCCTAGCTATCCAGTGCCAATTTTTCATCAAGGTACCTCGCCTCAATTTGAAGATATTCCTGAAGGTTTAATGTCCAGTGTTCCACGTCCAAGTCTATCTACTGCAAGTAATATGAATCCAAGTGTATCAGTAATTACAAGTACAGCGTCCACTGTCACTATCACCCCAGACTACAAGAACTCAATAAATACTTCACCTTATACTCCTGGATCAAGAACTCCGAGGTATCCATCACCTACGAAAGGAGATTCGTTTGAAAAGAGCGAGCCTTCTAAAAATAATACCAGCGTCAGCGCACAGTTAATAACTCCCGTGTATCCCAAATCACCAAGAGATACTTTATACAATAATCATTATAATAATCATTATAAGAAAGATCCTTTAAATTATCCTTTCCCTAATGCTATACATTTGGATGCAGATAAAGAAAGCTTCGCAAAGGCAGATACGAATAAACAGGGTGGAGTAAGACCGAACTATTACAGATCAAATTCAATTACAGTGGGTTTGTTACAACATCAACTTCATGAGGAAATAGAACATGAAAGTTACAAATAAAGATCCCAATTAAGAGTTCAATTGTATATGTAAATATAATATTATATTAAAGCCATATTTCCCTCCTAAACTAAATTTCCTTAAAAATAAATAATAATAATAATAATAAAGTATTAATTAACCTAATTATGCATAATGGAACTTTAAACCATTTCAAGTTTTCTTTTTAAAACTGATAACCTATTCCCGATACTTACGACAAATTTCTCAATCATCTCCTTATCTTCATCATCCAACTTCTCCTCATTTTCATTCGCTTCCAGATCTAGTATAGCTTCAAGCATCCAAATGGCTATACTATATGAAAGCTCACAACCTTTCAAGTCTTCCTTAACTAATTCATTAACGGCTGCAGTTCTTGACATCTCTAATGCTCTATCAAATATTAATCTTTCTGCAACAATTTTGTTTTCACTGAAGTCAGATGTTGATTGAATAGAATCATTTTCATGTTCTTTTAATAAAATGGAATTAGCTTCTTGTAATCTTAATCTAATAAATTCAGCTTTTTCAAGACATTCATTAAATTTCTCTCTAATCCACTGCACCAACTCGTTTATTTTAACTGAAATTTGAACATTTGTGCTTCCAGATAACCTTGATGATATTGAATCACCATCTGAAGGCTCATTATCAAACTGACTATACCACCAATCACTTGCAATCGACATACCTTTTGCTAAAATAGATAATGTCTTCACGTACAATACTACCCCTTCTTCGCTAATAATTTTAATCATCCTTGGTGGTAAAATATCATTCTGAAGTAAAGTATCATCATCCAATCCATCAGTTGAAGGTGGACTGGGTATTAATTGCTTAAATTTCACATCTGCAAACAAGTTGATTGCATGAGCCTTTGTTGCTATGGACTCTAATTTATTCAACACTTGTTCGTCTGGAGATAGATCTTCTGATTTATTTCTATCTACCATATTTGAGATTGGTAAATTAATCTTTTGAAGTAGTAAATTATTTGCAAAATTAGGACTTGAAATCACGGTAGACAATGTATCATTATTTCCATTATTAGCATTACTTAAATTACCAGATTTATCATCCTTTTCATACAGTAGGGCATTATTACCAAATAGTCTATTAGAAGCCAAACCAATAGCCCTACTTAATGCATTTGTAGGAGATATAGAAATAGAAATTCTTTTGTCAAAACTTGGCCTTCTCTGGCTTCCAAATGATCCAGATCTAATAGAAGACCTCCTAGTATTGACTCTATTATCATTTGTAGAAGCTCCGCTTCTAGAACGACGTGGGTTAATAGCTACGGCACCACTTCCAGCATAAGCTAATTCGTCAGCAATTGCATTGACCTCAACGGCACGCTTCTCGACAACAACATAATCTTTTTCTAGTATAATATCATCCTTATTTCCCATTGATGTTGTCTTAATTAGAGAAGGCTGCATTGAATTAGTTGCCGAATCAGCACCAGGGCTATTTTTCGTTATGATTTCCTTTATTTGTTCATCTCTTTGCGAGTTGTTCGAATCACTTGGAACATTGATCACTGTCTGATTTGAATTAGTATCAGACGTCAGTTTTGAGGGGGTATCTTCAATCTTCTCAACGTACTGTGATCTCTGAGAAGGGGTTATTGGTGATATATATTCACTAATGAATAGATTTTCATCCATTTCAGACCTTTCTAATGGCTCATCTGCACCGTGAAGGGTACATGTAATTAGTGGATCATTGAAAAATTCATTAAAGGAGATTCTTTCAGTTGGATTATACTTTAGTAAGGATCTGATTAATCTCTTCAATTCCTCAGGAACTTGTGCTGCAGATGGGAACTTAATTCTATCGTTTGCCTTTTCAATGTTTTTCAATAATTCTATATGATTTGACGCTCTAAATGGTGGTTTGCCTACGCTAACTTCATATAGAACTGCACCAACAGACCAAAGATCTGCCTTAGCATTATATTTCTCATATCTTAAAATTTCAGGAGCCATATACAATGGCGAGCCACATAATGTCTCTGCCATAGATGTAGATGGTAAAAATCTAGCAAAACCAAAATCTGCAATTTTTAAAATTGGAAGATCCCATAAACCGACATATCCCCCCTCTTCAAAAGATTCCTTTGAATGAGTAGGAGGACATAATAGCAAATTCTGCGGTTTAATATCTCTATGAACTAAGCTTTTATCTCTGAGAAATTCTAATGCTGAGGCCAACTGTTTGAGAAAGTGTATCACCAATGTTTCATTTAACCCATGTGATCCCTCAGGAGAAGGATACCTTTCTAACAATGATGATATAACGGGATGGGTTTTTACCAACTGATTTCGTTTCCTTATAAAATATGAAAGATCCCCCATTGAACAATAGTCCATCACCAAGTGGAAATGGGTTGAGGTCTGATTGTAGTCAAGTAAACCAACTATATGTGGATGTTTCATGGTTTTTAAAATCGATATTTCTATCTCAAGATTTTCTATCAATTTTTTGGACTTAAGCTTTGATCTAACCACAGACTTAATAGCTATTGGTTCATTAGTTTTCTAATTTTGTTAGTAAAACGCCTTAAAAAATTTCATTATTAATATAATACTTACATTGTTAATACATTTGTAAACAGTAGCAAATGATCCTTTCCCTATCTCGGGCCCTACGGTATATATTCCTATTTTTTTGGCGACCTGGTCAGATTCCTTACCAGAATCCTTAGTATTCACGGTGGACATTTTTACTTCCTTCGACTATGAAACGTATGAATAGATTAATTTATTGTGTATTTTTGCCTCTGACCCAATTAAAACTTATATGTTTATTTATCCTCACCTATGTGTTTTATCCTCCTTATCAAATCACTAATCCTTTAGTGTGGCTGCCTAACTTTTAGTTAAGTAGAAGTTATTATATATATTGCTTTCTGTAATCGTATTATACACTTATCGTATGAGTCTTGGTTCAGAATACTTGTAATTCAAATTTATAATAATACGTGATTGATTTCTTTGAAGGCAAAAGAATGAATCATAAGTCTCAGTGTGTGATTCACTGGATTACTTTGTAAGATAAGATAAAGCCGCAGGTGACTTATGTCATTAGTGTGACCTGGCTAAATATGGGATAGTAACGACATTGTCTTTTAGGTCTTTGTGGAGACCAATGTCGTGAATAATCTCCCTAGTCACATGATTGACATCACCTGCCTTTTATTTGGAACCATTAGAATATACTGCATATAATCACATGTGTAACTGATTGGAACAGGAAGCCCTTAGCAACTTAAGCAAGTAACACATTACAAAACCATTCATTTTAGATTAAGCATAATTGTGATAAAAGCATTACATCTTAACACTGATGTTTGAATCGCTAGTTGCTACCCTATTAAATAGATTCTTAGGATCTTATATTGAAAATTTTGATCCTAAGCAATTGAATATTGGTATTTGGAGTGGTGATGTCAAGCTTAAAAACTTAAAATTAAGAAAAGAATCCCTTGATAAATTTCAATTGCCTTTAGACGTTAAGGCGGGCCACTTAGGTACTTTAACATTACAGATTCCGTGGTCTAATTTAAAAGGTAAACCAGTTAGAGTGATAATAGAGGATGTTTATTTGGTTGCCTCTCCAATAATCATTGAAAACTACGACGAAGAAGAGGAAAAAAATCGTGAACTACAAGTTAAGAGAGAGAAAATTAAAGATTTGGAAACATTAGAAGTTGCTCAAAATCAAAGTTTAACAGATGGCACTTCAAATGAAACCTTTGTCGAATCTTTAGTTACCAAAATTATTGATAACCTCCAGGTTACTATCAAAAATATACATTTTAGGTATGAAGATGATTCAGTATTAACTGAATGGCCTTATGCTATAGGTTTGACTTTAAATGAATTTTCAGCGGTTTCCACAAACGAATCTTGGGAAGTTAGCTTTATATCAATTACTCAAAGCTTAACAAGGAAACTAATAACTTTGAAAAATCTAAGCTTATATATGAATACTAACTCTGAATCTGTAAATACTGAAGATTTAGAAGTCCTTTTAAAGAAATTGAAGCTGGACATTATCACTGATGATTCAGATATTGATTTAGAATACTTATTAAGACCTGTTTCAGGTACTGGTAGGTTAACCATAAACAAAAAAGGTACGACAGAAACCATACCACATATTAGTTCACAATTCTTCTTTGAGGAGTTAGGCGTTGACTTGAACTCTTCTCAATATAGAAATATATTATGGGCTGCGTCAAAATTTCATTGGTATATGAAAACAAGTAAGTTTAGAAAACTGAGACCAAAAGTTTCAGTACAGGAAAATCCTAAGGAATGGTTTAGATTTGCTGCAAACGCTATTCTAAATGAAATACACGAAAAGAATTATAAATGGAGCTGGGAGTACTTCGCAAAGAGAAGGGACCAAAGAATACAATATATCCAATTATGGAAACAGAAGTTATTGAATGGAAGCCTTGGAATAGAGGAGCAAAAAGAGCTTTCTGATCTTGAAGATGAGTTAGAGTTTGAAGATATTAAATTTTATAGATCACTCACCAGAAAAGAAGTTAGAAAAGAATCTAAGAACATTAATCCGACTACAAAAAGAAGTCCTGTGAATGAGAACAAGGAAGGTTCTGGGGGTGGTTGGTTTTCGTGGTGGAATGGCTCTGAAACAAAAAATACAAGTCAAGCAAAAGAAAATCTGGATTTAGTTTTGAACCAAACTCAATTAAATGCTTTATATGATACAATCGATTATGATCAGAATAAGTCGTTGGCTGATGCAATTGATGTTCCGAGAGATAGAGTCAAATTTGAATTATCCGCTACTTTAGATAGAGGAGGAGTATCTATTAAGAAGAATAGTGACGACCCTAACTTAGCAGAAATCATTTTTGAAGGTTGTACTGCAGAATTTAAACAAAGGCCAGATTCTTTCTTAGCAAGTTTCCAGTTGCAAGAATTTGGAGTTAAGGATGGAACTAACACTTCCTTATACAAACATTTTATTAGTGTAAACAATGTACATTCAAAATTACACGAATTTGACGAAACCAAAGAGTCGCCTTTCTTCCAGGTTCTATTTGAAAACAACCCTCTTGATGGACATGCTGACTCATCTTTGGTTGCAAGATTGAAATCTATGGCTATATTTTATAACCCAAGTTTCATTAATGAAGTTGCTATTTTTTTCAAACCACCTAAAATGCACTTAGATACAATTGGTGCAATAATGAATGCAGCAGAAGCTACAGTTGAAGGGATTACTTCTCAAACTAGAATTGGCCTACAATATGCACTTGAAGAGCATAAAACAATTGACGTTAAATTAGACTTACAAGCACCATTAATTATTTTGCCTTTAGACCCTATGAGCTCGAAATCTCCAGTAGCTATATTGGATGCTGGTCATATTAGTGTAACAAGTAATTTGGTGGAGAAGAGTAAAATAGAAGAAGTAAGAAGTAAGGAAAGCTATTCAGACGAGGATTGGGAAGCACTTAATACTTTGATGTATGATGAATTTAGTCTACAATTACAAGATGCTCAGTTTTTAGTTGGTCCTAGTATCAAAGCTACTATGGAGCAATTGCATAGTACTGATGAAACTAAACTGGCATACATTTTAGATAAGTTAAGTATAAACTTATTATTAGGTATTTCAATATTACCTGAAGCATATAATTTACCACGTATTAAAGTGAGAGGTGAAGTTCCTGATATCAAGCTCTCCATCAATGATTTCCAATATAAAACAATAATGAAACTTATTGATCTGGCTATTCCTTCATTTGAAGTTGAGGAGTCGGAGAATTCGAGTATTTTCAATACTTATACTAGTGGAGGTAGTACTTATTCTCAGAGTATGATAGATACGTCTTCAAATGAAAAGATTACGAATAAATCTGAAAAAGAAGTTGATTTAAAGGATTCAGCCTTTCTTACTCAACGACTATTCGAATTTGAATTCAAAGTAAATTCTGTCGTAATTTCCTTATTAAGATGTAGAAGTGGAGGTGTGTTGGAAACAGTTCCTCTTGTTGATTTGATTGGATCTTCATTAATTTTGAGTTTTTATAAAACACAAAATGATTTAAAACTTGACTTAGGATTGAAGGATATTAATATTATGGACCATATAGAAGAATCTGGCATACCTGAATTTCAATATCTCATTTCATCTAAGATTCAAGAAAATCTCGTAACTGGCAATGACAAGGATTTATTTAAGTTAAAGTATACCCGTTCACAGCGTATAGTAGAGCATGATAACAAAGAGATAGAGGTTTTTGACCAAGACATAGATATTGATATAGCAACTGTGAAATTTGTTGTTTCTAGGAAATCTTTATTAAGTCTTCTAAATTTTGCATTGAACACATTTACAGATCCTATTGCGGAATATACACCTGCCGATGAATTGAGGCATAATAGTTCAAGTGACAATGATTCTTCACCTCAAAGAATATTATTAAAAATGAATTTAGAAAGTATTATATGCGTCTTAAATGATGATGGTGTAAAATTGGCAACCTTAGAATTAAGTACTGCTAATATTCATGGCTTTATAGTTCCAGAAGAAATGGAGTTCACTGGTAAATTGGGCTCCTTGACTTTGAATGATGAAGTCAATACCAACCCAGATGCGGAAGACCTAAGAAAACTTATTAAGATGGAAGGAGATAATTTAGTTGAATTTAGATACAAAACATTTGATTGTGAGAATAATGAAAATAATTATAATACATTATTTGAGCTTAAAACTGGCTCTCTGACAATTAATTTTATAGAGGATTCTATCTCAAACATCATTCAGTTTTCAACTAAATTTCAAAGAATGAAGGAAATTTATGACAAGGCAAGAGATGCTGCAATCAGTCTGGCTAACCAGATAGATTATGGAAACAATATCAAATTTGATGTTCAAATTAAAGCACCAACTATCATTTTCCCACTTTCTACAAATGAGAGTAAATTAAGCAATATGTCTGTGTACTTGGGAGAACTTTATGCATCCAATGAATTTATTTCAACCGAAAATGTTTTAAAAAATGAAATATCATCTGGAATTAGAAATGTACATATTTGGTCTTCTCTTATTTTGCATGAGAGCGTTCAAAACATTGATATAGTGGAAAATCTAGATGTCAGCTTTATAATAGATTACTATGAGAAGTACTTGAAAGATACTCCTAGCTCGAATTTAGCGGGTTGGATGCCTCAAATTGACATGAAGCTAACTGAGATTCAGTTAAAAAGTATAATGACAATTTATGAATCAATAATGAATGTCACTGATATTTCCCATTTAGACGAGTCTTTTGATGATATTGAACTTGAGGCAGAAAATGCAAATGCAAATATCAGCCAATATCTTAAGGGATCTGACGAAACAAATTTAAGTAAAATTAGCGAGAGTAATATTGAGGAAACAAAGGGCACTATTTATCCTCCTGACCATGTAAAGGTGGCATTATCATTTAAAATCCCAAGGTTATCATTGACTATATATAATAAGACGGATGGAGTAAGTGATATCGAATCTAAAAAGATATCTACATATTCTTTAAACCAGTCTCGCTTGAACTTAGAAATTAAGGAAAACGGTCAATTAAGTTCCAATGTGAATATTAATTCCTTGATTGTTGAGGATGTAAGAATCAATAATACAAATAAGTATACTGAAATTATACCTATGAAGGATGGAGATGATCAATTTAGGTTGTCTGCCATGTCTAATGGTCACATGGATAATAAGAATTATACTGTTATTCTTAATATCGATAATCCTAAAGTTATTCTAGCCTTAGACTATTTATTTGAAGTTAAAGCCTTTTTTGATAAAGGTTTTGAGTCTAATAGTGATGACACTAGAAGGAAATCTATTAGACTGGACGCTATCTCTGACTTAAAAGCTCCATCTAATATCAAAGAAACTTCAGAACTGGTAAGTCCTAATATTGGGTTTTCTATAACTATAAAAGAACCTTCAGTGATATTATTGGAGGATCCAAGTAATACGAATAGTATAGCTGTTGTATTTGGAATTGATGAAGTCCTGATAACAAGTCAAAACATCATGTCTATTGCTGCTAATAATATTGGAATGTTTTTATGTCATATGAATGAATATCACATAAAAGAGAAGAGAATCAGAATTATTGATGATTTTTCAATATCATTTGCTCATGATTCTAGAGGATCTTCTAATTCAAAATTTTTAACAAATATTAATGCATCAATTGATCCGTTATTATTGAGAGTTTCTTTAAGAGATATTCGACTTGCTTTATCAATTTTCAATAGAGCTTCAGAATTATACGAGAAGGTGGTAGAGAATAAATCAGTCGTTGATGACAGTGATAAGTATAAATTATCGGATGATTTCAAGAGGAGGTTATCTGAGTATGCACCTTCTATTAAATCAACTGTATCTGATGACAGAGATGATCTGTCAAGCATTGATGGCACAACTGTCTACGCAGAAGATTTCACTGCCAATATTGGTGGTCTCAGATTTGTCTTGATTGGTGATGTGCATGAACTACCAGTTCTTGATATGAATGTTAAACCTTTTGAAATAAGTGCCAAAAATTGGTCGTCTGAGCTCAGTGCTGAATGTCATATAGAAACATTTGTTAATATCTTTAATTACGCAAGATCATCATGGGAGCCTTTAATAGAGACTTGGCCCATTGATTTCTATGCGTCAAAAGGATTGAAGCCAAATAAATCTGTTATAATTGATATCATATCTAGAAAGTTAGCGGAAATAACCTTATCATCAAGGTCAATTGCTTTGATGTCCCATGTATCTTCATTAATTACAGCAGAGGAAGGATTGAAACCTAGGGGTCAAGACAATCCGTATTTGATTATTAATGAAACTGGTTATGATCTTGAAGTTTGGATTGACTACAAAGATGGCAATAAAGGCAATACTACAAAAATTGAATCTAATGGTTCACTTCCTTGGTCATTCCAATCTTGGACTGAGATAAGAGAAAATTTAGATGCAAATACTAGTGTCGGTAGCTTAGGAATAAAGATATTAAACTCCCCATATGAACAAATATCAAATATTTCAGTAGTTGGAGAGGGTGAAGACCTTGTGATGCTTATGCCACCAGTTGACAACGTTCATACTAGATTATCTTGCGACGTTGTATTAAGAGAAGATAATATTAAAAATGTGTATTTAAGATCAACAGTATTACTAAAGAATGATACTGAAATATCCCTAGTTGCCCAAATAACCCGTAAGGATAATCAAAAAGTGGAAGTTGTTTTGAAATCGAATGAAATGAGGTCTGTGGGAATTGATGATGCATATTCGGGAAAAATTAAGGTTAAGCCACTAATAGATGCTGCTTATGATTGGAGTGAAAATGAAATATACTGGAAAGAATTATTAAGAGCTGGAGAAAGTTTAAGATGCAAGTCGCTTTCTTCGAAGGATATGGTTCCTTATTGCTTCCAGTGTGAAGCAAAATATGATAAAGATGAGCCTTTAGCGCATATCTATCCACATATGACGATAGTAATATCATCTCCAGTAGAAATTGAAAACTTGTTACCATTTGATTTAAATTATCGCTTGTATGATAAAACGTCTAAAAAGGATTGGAAAGGAAGTATCAAAAGGGGTGAAAAGACTTATGTTCATATAGTGGCATTAACAAGTCTCTTACTTTTAAGCGTTCAACCAAAGGATTGTGGTTATGGATATTCTGATTTTGCTATAATAAACTCACCTGAAAATAGTGAGTTTTCCAGAGAAAACTCCATGTCTGTGGTGCATGAGGATAAACAGCGTCTCCAATTAAGAATTCAATATCCCAAAAAAATATCTTCTACTAGTTTGAAGGTCGCTATATTTACACCATATATTATTCTTAATAGAACGGGCCAAGATCTAATCTTGAACGAAAGAGGAAACCAATTGAGATCTTATGGAAAACCTTCTGGAAGGCCAGTAGTCCCAAATATGTTTTCATTTAATAAGTTTGGTGATACAAAGAATAGAGCACTTCTTAGAGTAGGTGATTCTACCTGGTCTGCCCCACTCAGTCTTGATGCAATTGGTCAATCCTTTGATATTTCAATGCAATTGAATGGAAAAATGGCTGAAATGAATGTGGGTATTTCAATATCAGAAGGAGAAGGTAAATATGCGTTGACTAAAGTCATAAATATTGTTCCTCGTTACATCATTCAAAATACTTTAAATGAGGTAATTGAAGTGAATGAAAATGGTACTATGAACACATTCCAAGCAAAATGTAATGAAGTATTACCATTATTTGGACTTAGATATAAAAGTAAGAAGAACTTGCTATTAAGATTTGAGAATTCTAAGGTATGGTCTTCACCATTTGCCATTGATGATATGGGCCAAATTTTTGTAAAGTTATACAAGGATGGTAGTGGTCAAATATTAATTAAGGTTAATATTTTATTGGAAAATGGTACAATTTTTATTCAACTTGAGAACTCCAACAATGATTGGCCATTCTCTATTAGAAATTATAGTGAATCAGAATTTTACATATACCAGAATGACCCTAATGTAAATTCTAATGGAGAAGTTGTTAAAAATGATACTACTTATAAACCTATATATTATAAAATACCTCCCAAGAGTGTCATGCCATATGCTTATGACTACCCAAATGCTATAATCAAAGAGTTGATTATAAGATCTCATGGAAGAGAAAGATCTGTTAACTTGGCTGAGATTGGTAATTTGAAACCGTTTAGACTACCTGCCACTGATACTTTGGAAGAAGCAATTGTTGATCTTAATGTAGTTGCAGATGGACCTACATGCTCATTGATTATTACCAAATATGACCCTATGGTTAGTCTATACAAATTAGAGAATAAATCAACTACCAATGCATCAACACAGAATTTTGAAGTTACGGTGGCTGATGAAAATTACCATACAAGAATAATCACAAAATTTGAGGGATTTGGTATATCCTTGATTAATACAAAGAATCAAGAATTATGTTACACTACTTTAAGAGGACTTGAAGTTAGATATAATGAATCGGATTTATATCAAAATTTAAGTGTTAAGTTGAAGTGGATTCAAATAGATAATCAACTTTTTGGTGGTATTTTCCCTATTGTACTTTATCCTAGTGTTATTCCAAAATCAGGAAAAGAAATGAATAATCATCCTTCTTTGTCAGGATCCGTATGTAAAGTAAAAGATGATTCATATGGTGTGCTATTTATTAAATATGCAACAATCTTGCTTCAAGAGATGACTTTAGAAATTGATGAAGATTTCTTATTTGCTCTCATTGAATTCTCAAAAATCCCAGGTGCAAGCTGGAATAAGAAGCATTTGGATATATTGTGTGATTCCAACATATCTTTACCAGAACCTAAGAAATTGTCAGATGCAAGTGATATCTATTTTGAAGCTTTGCATTTGCAGCCAACTTTGACACATTTATCATTTGTCAGGACTGAAAGGATTAATGCCGATGAATTGACCTCCCAAAATACTCTAATGTTTTTCTTCAATGTTTTAACTATGGCCATTGGTAATATTAATGATGCCCCAATTAAGCTAAATGCTCTTTTTATTGAAAATATCAGGGTTCCATTACCAATCTTATCAGAATCCATTCAAACACATTACGGTCAAAGTTTCTTTTATCAAGTTCACAAGATTATTGGTTCAGCTGATTTCTTGGGAAATCCTGTTGGGTTATTTAATAATCTTTCTTCTGGTGTTCTAGATATTTTCTATGAACCATATCAAGGCTTCATTATAAATGATCGTCCGCAAGAATTGGGTATTGGAATTGCTAAAGGTGGACTAAGCTTCCTCAAGAAATCCATTTTTGGCTTTTCAGACTCTGTTGCCAAGATTACCGGCTCTATGGCTAAAGGTTTGTCGGTTGCAACGCTTGATAACAGTTTCCAAGAACGTCGTAGATTAAATCAGCGTCGTAATAAGCCGAAACATGCATTATACGGATTTGCGTCAGGTGCAAACTCATTTTTTGAATCTATTTCGTCTGGTGTCACTGGTATTGCAACGGCGCCTATCGAAGGCGCCAATACGGGTGGTGCAGCAGGGTTCTTTAAGGGAATTGGAAAGGGATTTGTTGGATTACCGACTAAAACGGCTATTGGCTTTTTTGATCTTGCCTCGAATGTTAGTGAAGGAATAAGGAATACAACAACGGTCTTTGATGCTGAAGGTTTAGATAAAGTCAGATTACCGAGATATATCTCTCATGACAAAGTTATTAGACCTTATTCTGACAGGGAAGCACAGGGTCAATTTTGGCTTAAATCTATTGATGGAGGAACTTACATGACTGAGCAGTACTTGGCTCATTTGTTATTACAGGGAGAAGAAATGGCAGTTCTTGTAAGTTATAACCGGATCTTTTTGTTTGAAATTAATACTTTGAAAACACAATGGATAATTACATTTGATAACGTAAAATCCATTACTGTGGAAACTACAGGAATAAGCATTAAATTAAAAAAGAGAGAAGGTCCATTTATTCCTATTCCCGAAAAGAAAAGTAAGCTCTTCCTTTATAATAAATTCAGGGTTGCTGTAGAGGAATTTAACAAGCATTGTCAAGTTGTCTTATAGTTATAATATAGTATAATACAAATTTATATAATTATTTAATTTCAGAATGCTCTTTAAATCTATGACTTGTATCCCCAGCTCTTTTCTTTAAGTGCTTTATAAATTCACTAGGTGATTCTTCCCCACAATACTGAAATTTTAATTTATCAGCCGATATATAACCATCAACTGTCTTGATTATTAATTTATTTGACTTTATATCATGCAAAAATTCGCCATTCTTACTTAATGGGTATGAATTTATAGTAAGAGACTCGATGTTACTTATTATAACCTTTTGTAATTCTTTTATTTTCTTTTTCTTTTTGGTAATATCCACATATTTATATGTGTGAAGAGGTCCCAAGGCATCTTCCAATCTTTTGATTCCCCGAGAAGTCATATTAGACCAATTTATTTCTCTGTGTTTAGGTGACACTTTAGAAGCCAATGAATAGTCATATTTTGACTGAATTGGTAAATGTTTATTGAAAAGCTCTTGTTCTATCACTTTAACCAAGAGATTACTTCCTTTCTGCCCCAATTTTGCCTCTAAGGAGCAATAATCTTCCTCTTCTAGTATTGGTATTTCTTCTGATTGCAATAGTATATCACCTCTATCGAATTTTGTAGGGTGTAATGTTTGAACTGTTACTCCAGTCACTTTGTCATCATTCATTATGGCGTATTGAATTGGTGAAGAGCCAGAATAACGTGGTAATAATGAAGGATGGACATTTAGACCTCCATACTTGCAACTATTGATGAATTTTTCAGGAATCAATTTACCATACGACACAGCTATTGTCAAATCAAACGTTTTTTCATTCAATATATTTACAATAGCGTCTCCACTATCAGCTCTGAAAACATTTACGCCATTTTCGCCAGCATATTTACCAATGGGGACATCTTGTATGTTTTTTAAGTTCCTACCAGTGGGTTTGATACTACGGGTGATCACATCAATCGATTTGATTTTTCCTGGGTTGTGTTGCCGATATTGAACTAGTTTATCTAAAGAGTACACACTGAATTTATCAGTTCCAAAATATGCTATTGATAATTGTCCTACTTCTCCAACTACATTGTGTTGATATCTCTTATATATTTTCCATATTTCATTGGTTCTTATCTTCAATAATCTAGAGACAATACTCATCTTAGTCTCTTCCCGCTAGATCAGTACCTTACATGGTTGTCTCACAATGAAAATAAAAATGTCGTGTCAAATCGAGATTTTGGCGGCTTTGGTAATTATAGTATTATTTATTTATCTAGATAACACCTGGCAACAAAAGACGAACTAAGTTATAACTAGAGGGTCATATTAAGGGCTTTTATGTAATATCTAAGCACTGAGTGAAATAAATACTATACATTCTTTTTGCAATGATAACTTCCACGGTACGGAAGATCTTCATTCTATTATCAAGTACATTTCTTGGCCTAATATGTGGAACATTATACTTATATTCATCCTATAGTCCACAATTTGCAAAGCAGTTACACTACTCTGCCACTGACTCCTCTCATATTGCATTAATAGGGACTTTGGGAGTTGCTATAACTGGCCCTTTTGCTGGTGTTGTTGTGGATCGAAAGGGCTATACTGTATCAATGTTGATTGGAGGATTGTCCATTATCACAGGTTACTTGGGATTACAAAAACAATATATCAATGTATATTCCAATGTAATGATTTCATCGTCATTGTTATTTTTGGTGGGATTAGGGTCTACATTTATTAACTCAAGTTGTTTAAAATGCTGTGCGACGAACTTCCCTAGTATTAGAGGAGTGGCTACATCCTTGCCATTAGCATTATACGGATTGAGTGCTCTATTCTATTCACTAGTTGCTTCGATTTTCTACGCTGGTGATACATATGGGTTTTTGGGATTTTTATCATATTCCTCTATTGCCATATTTTGTATATGTGCTCCTAGTTTAATGTTATGTGATTGGGATCAGCCTACAAAGAAGCCCGCAACTAAAATGACTGAACAAAAATCAATTGAATTGACTAATTTGAGATTGAATGGAATTGCCCTTTCTCCTCAAGTTAGCAATGCAAGAGCTATACACTCAAGACTGCCTTCACTTTCTCATGATATTGATGTCAGCGGATTAGAATTAGTAAAGACGTTACCATTTTGGCAGTTATTTTTTATTACGGGTGCTTTAGCAGCAATGGGCCAAATGTATATTTACTCTGTTGGATACATAGTAGATGCCTTAATCAGCTCTGAAACTATTATAGCTGAAGATTCTATTGATGCTGCATCACAATTGGTCATAATCATTCAAAAAAATCAGCAATATCAAGTAGGTTTGCTTTCTATTGCCAATTGTGTTGGTAGAATATCTTCTGGTATATTGGGTGATATTATTGCACAATCTTATAGAAAGCCAAGATCTCTTCTATTATTTATTCCGGCCATAGGAATGGCTTTGTCACAATGGTTTAGTATCAATATCAGCTCATACCAATACTTGTCGTTTAACTCATTGATTATTGGATTTTTCTACGGTTTCACATTTTGCATAATGCCAATGATAACTGGTGATAAATTCGGAATGCTGAATTTCTCTTACAATTGGGGATTGATGGGATTGGCACCAATTTTACCAAGTTTCTACTTCACCAGTTTGTTTGGAAAGATATACGATTCGAACTCTATTCTCACCGAGAATTCGTCAGCATTGCATTGTTCTTCGGGATATTTATGCTACAATTCTATCTTCAAGTTGACAGCTTGTGTTTCAATCTTGACAATTATCATGGTATACTTCGTAAATTTCAGAAAGAGCCAGAACCTCCCAAAACATATAAATTAGGGCTACTCCGACGATTGACGTTATCAAATGTATTTGTATAATATATTATCAAGCATTTATTAATATCATGATATTAATAACCAACTTTAATACGTTCATTGTAGAATTTAGTGCGCATTTTAATAAAATATAAAAGATTAGTTTTGTGGAGATCACATTTCTTGCAGAGTTTAAGTCATAAGGATTACAATGTCCGAAAAGAAAGGTGGTCAATTTAAAGGGAGATTTCGTCTGCGAAGAGGAAGATATAATAAAACAAATGAATCTATTAAAAATAAAGAAAATGAAAATGTTGGAACCGATGATAAGAATGCTTCGTTGAGTGAGGAAGAAAAGGCTAAATTGGCAAAGAGGGCAGAGCGATTCAACAAACCTTCTCATACATCAGAATATGGTTTTCTCAGTAGAGGTGAGGACACCAGACTTCGAGATTCTCCAGAAGAAAGAGAGAAGTTCTTTGAATCAATTCTACGTACATTTGTGACCTATTGTGATTCGAATACACCGTCTACATTGAATTATAGCTTGAAATTGTTTATTAATTCAAATTCAAATGATTTCCTTAATGACCACAACCAGAAACTTGATACAAAAGAATCAGATGATCATAGTAGACAACAAATGCATTCGGATGCTACAATTGAGAAGGTTTTGATGTCATTGAGAAAACTTCGAGAAGCGCTTATATCCCAGCCCCCAGATCAATTCACCATAAAAGTGTTTCTATTCTCTATTCGCATCACATCAATGATTGGCCATTACCAATCATATATACCCAGCATTTCATATTTATTGAGAAAGGAGCCGTCAAAACTCTTATCTAGTGAAGAGACTGCTGAGATTGCAATCTTAATGATTTTACATGTTTCTCATTGCAATAACGATAACACCAAAGCATTACGATACTATTATAAATACATTCACAAGCCTGATGATACTAAAACGCTAGAAATTTTAAAATCCTGGATTACAAAGGATTATTACAATTGGATTCGATTGTACAATTCTGAATCTGATAATTCTAGAGCACATATTATGGGTTTTGGTCTTAGAACTATACTAGAACATATGATTTTCTGTATGACAAGATCTTATTTTACCTTTAAAGTTTGTGACTTAGAGAAAATTCTTCCTAATGGTATTACTTACGACCATTTAGTTGAAAAATATCAAGCCCCATGGAGAAGAAATGAAAATACTATTATCATTAGAGAGAGGGCTAGATAGTAATAAAGTGACACAAACACAAAGTTATTGCGACTAAATGAGATTCTGTTATTAATATATTGTGAGAAATATCAGTCATCTAGCATATGTCATGGAGGTAAAAAGGGAAGATAAGCTACCAGATGTAATCAAAATAGATGACATAACATCCGGTAAGATTGATCCGCAATTAATATACAATGAAATAGAAAGGTTGAAGGTAGAGATCAACATTTTACGAAATGATATGGCATTGTTCACCAAGGCATTAGCAACAATAGGTCCCAACCAAAGTCAACAACAATACTACAAAGTCATCACCCAGCGCTTGAAAACGGTTCAAAATAGCATTCAGGAATATTGTACACAATATAACATGCTATTACCTGTAATAAACTTATCGCAAATAAAACTAGGAAATGAAGTAGAGAGATTACCTCAACCCCCAACACATCCAGGAGCTAGCACTACAGGGTTGAATGGTAAAGTTGCTTCTAGTGCTAATACTAATTCTAATGGGAGCAAAGCATCTGCTCCGCAACAAAATAATCACACTCAAAATGAAAACTCGCAAACAACTGACATGAATGGTGATAAAAACGGGACTAATGCTGCCCAACCAATTGTTTTATAAATTATATATTGCTATATAGGTCTTGATGACTATTTATAATTAATTTGCTTTTTGCATACGTCTGTATTTAAGTCATGCTTCATTTGTTACCCTGAACTGATGTAATCGATGGTTTGCTTTTCTTCACCTATTACCCTGAACTGACTCATATAAAAAATATTACTACTTAATGGTGAGAAATTTAATCATAATAATTACCTGATAAATATATAGAACATTATACAAAATGTCTGCTTTATTGAAAGAAACTTTCGCTAGATGCAAGAAGGAGGGCCGTAAAGCCTTGGTAAACTTCATTACCGCCGGTTACCCAACCATCGAGGATACTCTTCCTATCTTGAAGAATATGCAGAACGCTGGTGTTGATGTTATTGAATTAGGAGTGCCATTTTCTGATCCTATTGCTGATGGACCTGTTATTCAAGTTGCTAATAATGTAGCTTTAGAGAACGGAATCACTGTCGGTAAATGTTTAGACTTAGTCGCCCAAGCAAGAGCTGAAGGCGTCACCGTACCAATTCTTTTAATGGGTTACTACAATCCAATCTTAAAGTATGGTGAACAAGAATTAATTGAACAAAGTGCCAAGGCTGGTGTCAACGGTTTCATCGTAGTTGATCTTCCACCTGAAGAAGCTATTAAATTCAGAACCTTGTGTGCTCAAAACGCTTTGTCTTATGTGCCATTAGTTGCTCCATCAACTACTGATGACCGTTTGAAGATTTTGGGTGAAATTGCAGACTCATTCATTTACGTTGTCTCCAGAATGGGTACTACTGGTGCTCGTGGTACTGTTGCTGAAAATATTAATGAATTATGTGATAGAGTTAGAAAATACGCTAACGGTATTCCATTAGCCGTTGGATTTGGTGTCTCCACTCGTGAGCACTTTTTATTAGTTGGTAAAGCTGCCGATGCTGTAGTTATTGGATCCAGAATTGTAACTTTGATTGGAGAATCTGAACCTGGTCAAAGAGGTAAGGTTACTTATGATTATGTTAGAGAAATCGTAGGAGATGATTTTGAAGTAAATGCTCCTAAATCTTTCATGAAGACTATTAAACCAGACACTTTTGAAGACCCATACAAAATTTTCGAAGAACCACACAAGTATAAGCCAACATTTGGTGACTTTGGTGGTCAATATGTTCCAGAAGCTTTACATGCATGTTTATCTGAATTAGAGAAAGCATTTGAAAGTGCTGTTGCTGATCCAGAATTCTGGAAGGAATTTAGAGATTTATACTCCTATATTGGAAGACCTTCTTCTCTTCATAGAGCTGATAGATTGACTGAGCATGCTGGAGGTGCTCAAATTTGGTTAAAGAGAGAAGATTTGAATCACACTGGTTCACATAAGATTAATAATGCTTTGAGTCAAATTTTGCTTGCTAAGAGATTGGGTAAGAAGAAGATCATTGCTGAAACTGGTGCTGGTCAACATGGTGTAGCTACTGCCACCGCTTGTGCTAAGTTTGGTATGGAATGTCTTGTTTTTATGGGTGCTGAAGATGTCAGACGTCAAGCTTTGAATGTCTTTAGAATGAGAATCTTGGGTGCTAAGGTTATCCCTGTCACCAATGGTACTCAAACATTGAGAGATGCTACTTCTGAAGCATTTAGATACTGGGTTACCGAATTAAAGAGTACTCACTATATTGTTGGTTCCGCTATTGGTCCACATCCATACCCTACTTTAGTTAGAACCTTCCAATCCATTATTGGTCAAGAAGCTAAAGAACAATTCAAGGAAATGAATGACGGTAAATTACCTAACGCTGTTGTAGCTTGTGTTGGTGGTGGTTCTAACTCCACTGGTTTGTTTTCTCCATTTGAACATGATACTGAAGTCCAAATGTTGGGTGTAGAAGCTGGTGGTGATGGTTTAGATTCTAACCGTCACTCAGCTACCTTAACCGCTGGTCTTCCAGGTGTTTTCCATGGTGTCAAGACTTACGTTTTACAAGATGATGATGGTCAAGTTCATGATACGCATTCTGTATCCGCTGGTTTAGATTACCCAGGTGTAGGTCCAGAATTGGCTTTCTGGAAGGCTACTGGAAGAGCTAAATTTATTGCTGCTACCGATGCCCAAGCTTTGCAAGGTTTCAGATTATTATCTCAATTAGAAGGTATTATTCCAGCATTAGAATCTTCTCATGCTATCTTCGGTGGTGTAGAACTTGCTAAGACCTTATCAAAGGATCAACATATTATTATCAATGTCTCTGGTAGAGGTGATAAAGATGTACAAAGTGTTGCTGAAGTACTTCCAAAGTTAGGTGAACAAATAGGTTGGGATTTAAGATTTGAAGACGATCCTACTGCTTCTACCACCTAAGTTTAGCTAAGTTTTATAGTTAAAGAATATAAAATAGTAAGTCGTGTACATTTCAATGTTTTCTAAGATATTATTTAAGTAAGTGAGATATTTCTCAATTAAAATACTGATATTTACAGTATAAAATGTCTTACAATCCAAATGAGCTTGTAGCTGAACTAGCTAAGTTATTAGATATTAAAGAGATAGATGAGCCTACTCTACAACTATGCGTTAAGTTAATCGATGAAGGAGTTGATCCTCAAGCATTAGCTGAGTCTATATTAAAAATAAATAAAGAAACACGTTCCGTTTTGTCCTAATTATGCAAATGATCCCCATCAATAATGATGAATAAAAATATATTACAATGATGCAATTTTAATACTAAAATTATGCAAAACCACCTTTCTTCTTTTTCTTTGTTTTACGTTGACTATTCCTTAATGGTTGTGGTTGTGAAGATGCAAAGCGCTTAGTTCCCTTAAGAGATGAAACTGATTGAGACGAAAAGCTATCGTTGGATGAATAGATATCCTCTGATTCTGTTTGTGAATGGCTGATCGGAAATATAGGCTGAGAGAGTACGGATCCACTTGATTTCTCTTGAGTGTTGTTAATTTGGGAACTTGAGTAGGATAATGAATGGGATTGTGAATTGTTAGCCAATGCCGTTTGGTAAAGTGGTCTCTCCTTACCTTTGCTGGAAGCGTTCCTTGGTGGCTTTCGTTCTTGAGTTAATCTTATTGTTGGCATGGATGATTGTATACTTGGAGCAGTGCGTTGAGAGTTTATGTTATTATTTATGCAGTCGAGTTCTTGACCTTCATCTGAATCCCATAATTCTATTATTGATTGAACATTCTCGGGGGCTTTATTCTTAGCCTCTTCAAACTGTTCCTTGTAGTGGTTCTCCAAATAATTTGAGCTGGCTCTTAATGAACTTGCTCCTAATAAAATTGATGATTTTATTACGTTTTTATTGAGGTTATATTCCTTGCTTTGATTTATTTGGTATGCATTTTTAATAAATTTGAAAATGTCTGCAATATTATAGCTTGATTTAATATTGTCGATAGATGTATTTAAAATTTTAGAATGATTGATTAAGCCATGTTTTATTGTGTTTGCAATATTAATATCTTTCTCTTTGTAAAAATTGGATAATTGTTCAATCATGGAGTCAAATTCTGTCACATCATTGATATTGATTGGCAAATCTTTAGATATGTCAATAAGACTAGAATAAGATGGTTCTTCATTAAACAACGTCAGTGGAGATCCTTTACACTGCTCTATATCATTGTTGATTCTTAATGCCCCTTCTCCTAACTTAAATGCATAATCCTGAATTACTCTTATCTCTTCCTCGTTGCTTATTTCATTATTATCATCTACCAATGAGCTAACGACAGTTTTGAATTCACTTTTAGAAAAATGATTGAAAAACTTTCCTGACTTTCTTATCAAAGGCTTGCTCTTTAGAACTTCGTCATTTGTTGGGATTTTCCACAATGAAAGACCTTTTTCTTCACATAACAAGCTTACTGACAAACTGAAATCTGTATTCAACTCAAATAAACCATAAATTTGCTGTTCGGATGATATTTCCAAGTCACTTTCTTCTACTAGATCGTTCTCATCTACCATATCTTTCAGACAATTAAAAAAATATTTGTTTAATTTGTGCAAAAATAATTGATGCAAATCTCCAGATTCATCTGCTCTTCTTATATAGTATGGGTCCCTTAAGCTATATGGCTTATTATTCTTGAAACCAAAATTATAAACAAATATTAGTGGATGCATCTGGGAATAGAGTAAGCAAAGAAAGCGATTTCCGTCATCAAATTCAGATATATGCATTTTTAAAGATGGGTCGTTATCATCAAGAAAGTGTTTCCAGGAAATTAGTCTGACAACTGGAATTGCAAGTCTGAGCCATATAATTTCTTTTGAAGTCAATAAAAATGCATGGTCTTTGTATCTATAATAATCTTGAATTTGAGACCAAGTATTCGACGTAATTAATTTTAAGGATTTTAATTCTGGAGTAATTGTAAATTGAGTAACTGATGATCTAGTTAGTACAATCAAAACGTTGGGATCGTTAGTCCACCTAATTTTCTTCCAATTTGACAATTCAGATACATCGTAAACAGAAGGAACAACATTAGATTTTTCATCAAAATCCACTCTCTTTAATTTTGTAAGATTATCTCGTTTAACGTTCCATATACTGAAATTCCCTTTTATATCAACAATAGCAAATTGAGAGTAATTATGAGGATTGAAGGAAACATCTGCAAAATCTAGTCCATTAAGTTCACTAGATATAATTTCCCCTATTATATCTAATTCAATAGAAGATTTAGAAAAAGCCTGCTTTTTCAGGGAATGAAAGCAACTGAGTAAATAGATCTTTGAAGAAGTACGGATAATTAACATGGATGGAATATAATCAAAAACTATTTTACAAAATTCAATCTGCTTAATTGGCTCCGATAATGCTATTTGGAATGGCTTATGCAATTCTGGAACAAGAACATCTTTATCTCTATCCGTATTCCCATTTTTGACTTCTATTCTTTCATATGTTAATGATGAAATATTCAAGATGTTTCCTCCTTCACCAGTGACATATGCCATTACTTTCTTGTAAGATTGGCCGTTTCTACTTCGAATTTCTGAAACAGGGCAAATATCACCATAAGTAGGATCATATGCAATAGTGGAGGTCAAGGATTTTGACTCAACCAAATACGATTGTAGTATATCTTTGGGAATAAATATTTGAGAATCTTTGTACATCTTTCTGGGAGCCTTTGAGGAAGAGTTCACAGTATCTTCTAGGTTATTGTATATCCTTGAGTTGATGCTAAATAATGGAATCTGTTTCTCCACTAGATTTTGATACGAATCACCAATCTCGCTTAGTAGGGTTCCATCATCTTTAACTCTTGCAAAGTCAAGCTCAATATCTACACCTTCACCAGAAAGACTTTTTTCTTTTTTAACTTCCAATGTTCCATTTCCATCCACTCCATAACTTAATGTAATACCTAGTCCCTCTTTATGTGGCCACATTAACTAGATATTCAATATTGTATTGTTTGATATAAGTTTCAGTAATTTTTTTTTAATGTGCAGTTTTTCGTTCCAGATTTAGATCGAGACTAAAAAGTTAACAGATGTATAACTAAAGTAGCCATGTTGAAAATATCTATATTAATAGCTCTTTTTGGCTACTTTAGCATTGTCTTGTCCAAGCAAGCATATTTTGACTTAAATTTGGAACAAGAAGAAATCAATTCCGGTGCAAATGAGACAACTACTGGTGATCTTACAGATACTTCTTTATTATGGGGTCCATATAGATCAGCCTTATATTTTGGAATAAGACCAAGAATTGATAGGTCGTTACTTTCAGGTTTGATGTGGTTTAATGTGGATAACTTTGATAACCCTGGTAATATCAGACATTTTTACGAATCTAACCATGATATGGGTATGGCAAATTGGGTCTCTTTTGACCCTAGAGTCGGAGGAAGACAGATAATTAAAGATAATGAGTGTCATATTGATATTGTCATTGATTTCGTGAAGACAAAAGATGGACATTCTTGGGGTGTGAAAATTAAAGCAAAACCCCACAAAGGCTTTGAAAATGTCAAAACATCGTTTGTGTGGTATTCTGGTTTAGAGAGTTTAGAAAATGACGCTGACGAGATGACTAGTTATATTAAATTGATTAATCCTGAAAATAAATTGGGATATAAAGGTGATGTCAAAATTGCTGGTGTTTCTCCAGAATTAGGAGTTTTTGAGATGGAAATTAATGATGGACCTAAGTCAAACATTCATCCTGCTCCTCAGGACTCTAGTATTAAACAACTAAACCCAAAAAGAACACATCACTTAAGTTTAAGAGTTCCAAATGATAATGTGTGGAGAGCGAAGGATATCTTCATGACAATTCTTCAAGACTCTATCAAGACTCTTCAAGAAGAAAATCCAACAGCCCAAGTCTCACCAAGTCAATTGTTTTTGATTAGAAACTTACAAAACTTTGAAGGTAATTTACATTTCGTTCAGAAAATATATGAGGGTGAATGTGAGTTCGATATTTTGTATTCCAGTTCATTTACACCAAGTGAAAATAAGATCACCACAAAAAATTTCCCTAGAATGATTGAAAACTGTTTAGAAAGTTTCAATGAAAAATTTAACGTTCATTTTGAGTTAAGCAAGCCTTTTAACAATAAAAAATATCTGCCATTTGCCAAAGAAATAATTTCGGGCTTATTAGGAGGTTTATCTTATTTCCATGGTGATCATTTGGTTGACAGACATACGGTATTTGAAGAGGATACTTTTGATTCTTACGAATTGACGGGTACTTCAGAAGGACCGTATAGTCTTTTTTCCCTTGTTCCTTCAAGACCATTCTTCCCAAGAGGTTTTTATTGGGATGAAGGATTTCATTTATTGCCATTATTAGATTTTGATTCAGATTTGGTTTTAGAAATTGTTCAATCTTGGTTTAATCTTATAGATGATAATGGTTGGATTGCTAGAGAGCAAATTTTGGGGCCAGAACTGAGATCAAGGGTACCAGAGCAGTTTCAAGTCCAAAGTCCACATATTGTGAATCCACCAACATTAATGCTTGCGTTTACTTATTTGATGGAAAAGGCAGACCCATTAAATGCTGAACAACCGATCCAAATAGAAGACTTATCCGATTTCTCTTCCACGCAAAGAGGATCTATTTTAGGTAATGCTGAATTGTTGAGAAACTATTCTAGAAATATATATCCAAAATTAAAAGCTCATTATTATGCTATGCGTGAATCTCAAAAGGGTTATATCGGTGAGTTTGATAGAGGTGAAAATAATGAAGGTTACAGGTGGAGAGGTCGTACTCTCACTCACTGTCTTGCAAGTGGACTTGACGACTATCCAAGGGTTCTTCCAGCAGATATTGCTGAATTAAACGTTGACTTGCTTTCATGGGTTGGTGTAATGACAAAATCAATGAAAATCATGGCATCTATTTTGAATATTGAGGAAGATATCAAGACTTATACTAAAATTGAAGAAGATATTCTTGAAAATTTAAATAAGCTTCATTGGTCTACAGAGGAAAATTCTTATTGTGATCTTTCTGTGGATGAAGATGACAATAATATCCATGTTTGTTATAAAGGGTATGTTACCTTACTTCCATTTATGACCAAGTTAGTCCCTGGTGAAGACATAGAAAAAATTAATCATTATATTGATATATTATCCGATCCAGAAGAATTATGGTCTGATTATGGTATCCGCTCGCTTTCGAAGAGCAGCGAATTGTATAGAAGTGGAGAGAATTACTGGAGGTCTCCAATTTGGGTTCAAATGAATTACTTGATATTAGATTCCTTAAAACATTACCATGAAGTTTCTTCTCCTTTATTGCTGAAAGCTGCTGCTGAAAAATTAAGAGAAACATATAGAGCTTTAAGATTGAACGTTGTAAATAATGTTTTCAGAAATTGGAAGAAAACTGGTTTCATTTGGGAGCAATATGATGACATTTCTGGAGATTCTAAGGGTGCAAAAAACTTCTTAGGCTGGACCTCAACTGTTTTGTTGATTATGACTATGCCCGAAGATATTTAAATCTTGCTAGTTTGCAAAAGTATATACTTTATATAGATATTCGTTTTAGAACTTTCATTAAGAATGCCCTTAAACATTTCAAATACTTTCCTAAGAAATCCTTGAATGATAATTGAAGACCAATATTGTGGTATTCTCTGGTTCCATGGTATTGGTATAATTGTAATTCGATATAAAGGACCTATGGTTGAACTTGGTAGGCTTCGTAATCAAACTTAGTAAATTAAGCTTCTATCTAAATCAATGAATAGAAGGAAATACATTTTATAATTCTATTAATAGAATTAAGTTAGTAACTTTAATATTAAAGTACTTTTGAGGAAACTATTCAGCGAAAGCACAAATAATGCTCTTATCCAACATTTCTGGCAAAAACAAAGTGCAAAATATATTAAATAACCCCTAAAGAGACTTGTGGAAGATTTAGCAATAAGTTTCTAACGAATTTCTTTTGAAGAAACGTAGTATTTCAAAAATCTTAAAGAATAGAACAATAAATCTTTTGATTTCTAAAAAATTCTAAATGAATAATTGAAATTTGGAGATGCTAATAATCTCAGTATGGGCATTTTAATTTAAATTTATGCCTATCAATTCAAAGCATAGTTAAAACCCGGTGGTGAAAATGGCATTGATAGTGAGGGTCACAAAAATCAATTCTCGCAATCTAGAAAAATTAGATAAACCCCATATTTATAAAACCACCATATATAAATGAGTTCAAGTATATCTAAATCAAAGATAGACAATCTTATATTGAACTATTTCATTCAGGAAGGATATCAGGATGCTGCAGTCAGCTTTGCTAAAGAGATCAATGTGGAGTTGGAAAAGCAGAAATTAGTTCAAAGGGACACTGATAAGAATTCTTTTATGAAAAGTTTACATAAAATAAATTTTATAAATGAGGACGAGTTTGCATCATTAGTTGATGGTTACGATGAAGACAGTAATGACTATGAAGGCCCCATTTTCAGTACTAATTCAAAGATTATATCTGGGTATTCTACTATAAATGAACGAAGAGAAATTAAATTTTTGATATTGAAAGGATATATTACGGAGGCTATTAAAAAGATTAGTGAATACTTCCCAACAGTGCTAGATTCGAATAATTTGCTTCATTTCAAATTGTTGCGATTGAGTTTAATTGAAATGATTAGGAATCATAAATTAAATACAATGACCGATGAAGATACGGAGAAGAAATTTCTTAATGAGATACTTACATTTGTAAGAGAAAATTTGATAAATAAAGTAATGGCAAGTACCAAGCTTTTAAAAGATCTCGAAACAACCATGAGTTTATTGTGTTTTAATTTTGACCCAGAAACTAAAAATATTGAAGATCAAAAGGATTTGCCTCGAGAAGTTCAAGGACTCTTTGATTTGTCATTGAGGACTCAATGCTATAGATTAGTAAACCAGGCGATACTTGATTTGAAATTTAATGAAGAATTGGATGAAACGTATTTTAAAATTGGTGCATTGGATTCTTCAAGAAGCTCAAATATGGAAGAGTTCCTAATAAATAAGGATTTAGATTTTGAGAACAATGAGGGTATAGATATGCAGAATGAACTGGTTGAGCCAGTTTCGTATGATCATGGTATTGATTATTCTAAGAATTTGGTCAAACTTGCAACTAATCAACAAAGCGAAATTTTGAATGAGGAGCAAGGCGACGTGTCTGAATACGAAGAAGCTGCTTTAGAATCTAAATTAGAAAAAATTGTGAAATTATGGGCTATAACAGAACAACGTTTGTTGGATTTAAATATAACGAAGGAGAAAAAAATTCAATTAAATGAAGAATGCTTGTAATGAATATATTCCAAAATATAACATTATTTACTTTCTGTAGGATTATACACCACTAAGCAATCGATTGTATCACCTGTTTCTATATGGACTTGACTAAGATACTTTGTGTCTTGTTGACTTGTTACCTCCTGAAGTTTGTTATTAAAAACAAAAATGTTATCAGAAGTAATTTTCTCTTGCTGGTATGATGAATAAATTTCTGATTCATTAAATAATCTAAGAATCTTTTCTCGAAGTTGTTCCACCGTAGAGCCTAACTCTGGGTTTTTATTCATCTCAAAATCTTCAGGTCCAAATTCAAAATAATACACAGGGGGGTTCTTAAATTCGAATAAGGATTCTTTCATCTTATTCACTTTGTTCCATGCAAGGATATTATACTTGGACTTTCTTCTAATTTCAAAATATTTCTTAATCTTATTCCTATCTTGAGAAGAAATATTTAATCTTATATGGAGATGAGCACAATGAACAGGAATTTCAGTAAATATATCTTTTGCGTGGTATTCCCATATCCCGATATATATTCCTGTCCAATATATAATTTCGTAGCTTAACACTAATATGAATAAAAGTATCAAGATTTCTGTGATAAACTTGCTAGAATCTGTTAACATAAGACTCGAAGTAAATGAGCTCCTGTTGAGATATTCTGATACCGAGGCATCATAGATATGCCATGTCTCCAGAAGAGAATACATTGGTGCCTTCCTTAATTTCCACTTTACATTGACAGCATAAGCTTTTCCGATTCGAATTTATCATCTGAGATACCAAGTATGGTGTGCATATAAAAATATTTTTAGCATGCATATCATATTCATTCCGTTTCTTAAAAAAATAGAAATCATTCTAATAGAAGTATTAAGATATGGTTCATGAAAAGATAAATTATTACCAATATTTATAATTGAAGATACAGTATTTATTTAAATAGTTACTGGTAGAAACAATTCCAAATTTTTTAGACTAAGATTTCAAATTGTTGGTGATAATTGAATATAATGTTCTAATGATAGTACTCTTGTTTCTCTGGTACTGTTCGTTGGCGATGGTTGTCACCCCTCACACCCATATCCTTCAACTCCAATCTGTATACAAATGCAGGATCTCGTGATACTATAATTATTAGCATATGCTATAATTTCTTTGAAATCAAATATTTGCTAGCAGGTATTAAAAATTTTTCAAGAATTGCATACTGTCACAAGAGTATTCCTTCTGATAAATTTTAAATGATTCTTAGATCATAAGATGTTAGTTCTTCCTTGAAACACTCGGCTGAACTATTTTCTTTTGCCAATGCATGTGCAAATATTTATTTCATTAGCTTTAGTGAATAAAAGTCTTGGGACAACAAACAAATGAAAGTGTTAAATAGAGCGCCTATTATTACTAAGATGCATACTAATTCCCTCAAAGGCATATACCTCTCTTATTTTAGTTGTTTGAAAGTAGATAGCTATTGTAATGCAAGGGTATGTACCTGTATAAAAGAAGTTGCAAAGGAAAATATCCTAGTATGGTAATTTTAATTTCAGACTATAAATTACCATAAACGAATGAGGCCCCATTTTAAACGATATTCAATTAGTATATAACATGTAATAGTACTGTACGATATAAGTCGATTGTTAATTTAACTATTCTAAAAATGAAGGTCAATTGGTATTTCAGTGCTTTTTTGGCATCTATGCTCTTCGCATTAGTAGATGCAGCTGTTATGAAAATAGAAACTCCTTCTAATGATGCTTTCTATTCCCCGGCAGAAGGATTTGAGTCAGCTAAGGAGGGAACAATCTTAAAATATAGAAAAACACCTCTGAGAATAAGAAGTTTATACGTGCCATTAAATGTCAAGAGCTCCTGGCAATTGCAGATAAGATCAACAGATTCATTTGGGAATCCAATTGTGATTATTAACACTGTAATTGAGCCATACAATGCCGACCCTTCTAAATTAGTGTCATATCAAGCTGCCGAAGATTCTGCAAGTACCAATTGTGCTCCTTCCTACGAGATTTTGTATGGTGCTCCAGAGTTTAGTACTCTCGAGATTCAAATAGAAATGATGTTTCTCGCTCCATTATTAAATCAAGGTTATTATGTGGTTACACCTGACTACGAAGGATCACATGCTGCATTTACAGCTGGAAGACTTGCTGGACATGCTGTATTAGATTCCATTAGAGGCACTTTAAATAGTGGTAACGTAACTGGTTTACGTTCAGATTCAAATGTAACTCTATGGGGTTATTCTGGTGGTTCTTTGGCGACTGGCTGGGCTGCCGCACTCCAACCAACATATGCTCCAGAATTAGCTCCACGTCTACTTGGTGCGGCATGTGGTGGATGGGTCACTAATATTACCGCCACGGTTACAGTCGTAGAAGGTACATTATTTGCCGGGTTGACTGTAAGTGGTATTAATGGACTTCTCAATGAATACGGCAGTGAGTTTCCTGAATTTGCCAAACTTGTAAACGAGCAGCTTGTTCCGGATAAAAATTCTTCTTTTTATGAAGCCGGACAACAATGTTTAGTGCCATCCATTGTTTCTCATGTCTACGATACAATATTTACAGGTCCTAACAGATACTTCAAAGACGGTTATGAACTCCTTCAAAATGATATTGTAAAGGAAGTGATTTATAATAATACAATTGCAGTAAAAAAGAATGATGAAATTCCAGATATTCCATTATTTGTATATCATGGTGAAAAAGATATGATAGTCCCATTTAAGGATTCCCAAAGGGCATATGATAATTGGTGTGATTGGGGTATAGAATCTTTTGAATTTGCAGTATCAGAATCTACAGGACATATCTCTGAATTTGTAGAGGGTGCACCAGCAGCATTGAAGTGGATCATAAATAGATTTGATGGTGAGCCAACTGTGAAAGGATGTCAGAGGACTGTCCGTCCAACAAATTTACTATACCCAGGTGCTTTGACTTCAGTTTTTGACTTAGTAGACACAACGATCACAGAAATTGTGGGTGGACCTCTTGGACCTAATGGGGAAAACATTACAACAGAGAATTTCAATAAGTTTTACGATACTAAATAGCATTCTTATTAAATGATACATAGAAGTACTTTTAGCAGTTTTACTTTTTTCACTATTTTGGTTTTGTGTAATTTGTAATAAACAAAAATACATTTTTGATCAATAAATTTTGTTGCAAAATATAAACCCACAACATGAATAAGTCATTTCAAGTATTCTCGTTCGATGTGAGAAAATATTCGGTATATAATACTAAACACGATAAAGTCCGTTCTAACAGTAGTTCTTCTGGTGGTGAATGGTTTCATTTTCCACAGCGATCAAATATCTCAATAACTTTCTTCAAGTTTACGTCTACTAAAAACATCAATATAAGTATCATATGGAATGGTAATACGATGGTAAGAAATAATTTAGCATTTATAAAACCATCAACTTTGTATACTAACATTTGTAGGATAAAACCAATATAAGCGTATTGAATAAGGATATAATCTCAGTTATTGCAAAATATCCTGCAATCGGATTTAAACATACCTTGCAAAATGAAACTTTGGTAAAAAGATTTCAAGTTAGCTTTTCAAAAGAGAGCGATTTTCATGATTGTGTTGACTGCTTGGAAAATGAATTGAAATTTCCCATTGATAATAGAAAAAGTGAAACTTCAAAAGATATGGCTAATACTAGTCTTTTTCCAGAAAGTCAAGTAATAAACCCAGTCGATATTAGTAGTCAAATCATCACAAACTCGAATTATGCAAGTAATGCTACAAATGTGGATAATTTGGTTTTTTATAATTCAGGTTTAAATATACCAGCTTCAACAAATAATATCTATGACTTGAACAATTCTACAAATTTTACAAATAATATTAACTCTCAAAGACTTATATATGATGAAGGTATAGCAAATTGTTTTCAAGAATCTATATTAGAACCGAGAAACTTACCAGCTGAATATAGTCAATTAATAACACCAAGCTACAATTATTTATCATTAACTACACAACCTTATGGCTCAAGTCACAATTTCCCCTTAGAAGAGTCCGAAAATTTTCTTGTAAACAATGATCTTTCCTGTCTTGGAGATGATAAAGTTGCACTTAAAGATAAATCTACAATAAAAGGTGAAACCTATATTTTTAATTTATCAGATGAAAAATTAAAAAAATTGATAAAAGAAAGATTGCGAGACAAAGATTTTGTAGATTTTGTAGTTAGGCTAGATAAAATAATACATGATGACTGATAAAATAATATATGAAAAATGAATAAATAAATAAAAAAGAAAACGATGAGATTACTAAGTGAAACAATAAAGACAGTCTATCTAAATACCACATTTAATCCATTTTTTAATTACTAACCCATCTTCCAACTGGTTTTCTTCTTGTATAAGTTTATAATTGAAGACATTAGGTAAAATATAAAATTTGAAAAGCCAAAATAACCAAAAGGAAGAAAGTGCAACTATAGCAACTAAAGCATATGATGGCCAATTTTCCATTCCAGATGGATTTGGACTATCATTGGTAATAAAAGGAGAAATCAATAAATATAATGACAACCCCAATATGAAAACAGTTCCAAATAAGCTGGACCTAATTGGAGCAATTAGATTTGGATATCTTGATCTTATTATGAATATTCCCAATGCAGTCAACCCTATAAAAAACTGGTTTAAGTAGCCCTCCAATGCTACAATATAGTTGTAAATATCAGCTTGTAGGGATAACATTATTACCAACGTGGATAATGCACAACTTAATATTAATGTAGGTAAAGGTGCATCAAATGGCCAATTAGAAGACATAATACGTGAAAATGGAAGATAACCTTCACGAAATACTTCTTGACTGCTCCTAGAAATTGTGTAAAGTACAACAAGGACATTTCCACCAGCACACAATGCAACTGCAAGCGTGAGTAATTGCTTACCAAGTCTATAACCAAAAAGCTTTTCAAAATAAATAGACCCTACAAGTGTACCACCGGATACCAATTCTTGGTCTGTTAAAACAGTGAGGTACGCCAAGTTAGTGAAAAAATAAGAGATTGTAATAATAATTAATGATGTAGGTCCTGCAATTCTGAATGTCCTTATAGGGTCCCTAACTTCACTGGAAACAGTATGAACGTTACTCCAACCAGAAAATGCAAATAATGCCTTAAGAACTCCACTTGCAAATTTGGATATAGATATTGAGCTTTTAGGTTTAACGATTGTATCCCAATGAAGATGTGATTCTAGACCTGTAACTGAAGACGGGAATATCAGAACATATAGGGCCGATAAGAACATCAAAAACAATAACCCCATTTTTAAACCTCCCAAAATATTTTGAAGTCTTACACCATGCGACACGCTAAGACCATGGATTAAGGAAGCACAATATAGAAATATGAGACCTGTAAAACGTGATTGATTTTTAGTAGCATCAAGACCCAAGGAACGTAGAAAATATTCTCCGAAAACTATGATATTGGTAATTGTAAACCCAAATACTACTGAAAATAACAGAAAGACCACAGTTGCTAGCATTTTCGGTTTTTCATAGATGAACTCCAAAAACACCTTAGTCCCTCCACTTCTTGGAACTAAAGATCCTAATTCTAAATAAACATATAATCCAAAAAATGCCATAATGGAAGCTATCAACCAGGCTAGAAAGAAGTAGAATGGCGACCTTCCACAATCATCATAAATACCTGAGGAGACAGAAAAGATACCAGAACCTAATATTCGAGACACAAATAACACAATGGTAGAAAACACACCTAAATGACGTCCCTGAGGTAAATCCTCTAACTCAAGTAGATACGAAATATTACCATTTATATTCCTAGAAGGATCGTAGTAATTATCACAGTTTGGGAGGTCAGTAGAACTTGTTCCAGACGAATTGTTTAAATCTTCCACAGTTACATTATATACTTTTTTAGAAGTATTTTTTGAAAGATCAACCATCAGATATACAGGTTATATATCTATCTACTTTAAACCTCTTTATATCTTAGCTATGAATCTGAATAACGCCACGTACTTAAATATATTTATATTGGCGAATTTCATCAGACGATTGCGATAAGACCTTTTATCATGAGCCTCACTAAAGTAGTAATAGACAGGATCAGTATTGTGAAGCAAGCAAAATATTTATTAATGTAAACAAAGAGAAGTTAATTATCTAAACTAATTAGTTAATGTTTTTTATTTTTGTTTTTATTCTTATTGTTTTTCTTTTCAATGAATGCTTCCTTTGCCAACTTTATCAAGGCCTCTAATTCACCACTGTTTTCACACATACTGTAGAATAATGAGTTCTTATCAGCAATTAAAACATAAGGGTTATCATATTCTACAACTTTACCATGGTCTAACACAAGAATCATATCGTAATCAATAATAGTTCTTAATCTGTGTGCAATAGTCAAAATAGTAGAGTTTGAGAACTCTTCTCTAATTGTCTTTTGAATAATGCTATCAGACTTGTAATCAATAGAACTTGTAGCCTCGTCTAACATCATGACCTTAGGATTCTTTAATAATGAACGACTTAAACAGACCAATTGTCTTTCACCTTGTGATAAGTTTCCACCACCTTCTGTAATTGGAGAATCAAGGTTCTTAAACTTATTCTGGTTTTCACCATCCACCTCTGTACTCTTTGAAATCAAATTAGTTCTCCTAAGAGCTTCAAAAATAGCTTCATCCGAATACAGTCCAAAAGGATCTAAGTTGGATCTGATAGTTCCACTGAATAATGTTGGATCTTGAGGAATAATAGTAATAGCTTGTCTTAAGTTACGTAATCCAATCTTTCCAATATCAATCCCATCAATGGTAATATTACCTTCCTCAGGATCTAAAAACCTGAAAAAAGCTGTAATTATGGTAGATTTTCCAGCACCAGTACGACCCACAATACCAACTTTTTGATTAGCTTTAACTTCAAAGGAAACATCATTAATAACTCTTGGTAATTCTTTGGCATATCTAAGGGAAATATTCTTAACTGATATCTCACCTTTTTCTGGCCATGATGCTGGTGGTTCAGTTTCTGGTATTTCATAAGGTGGCTCTTGTTCAATCTTTAAATATTCTTGTAATCTTTCTACGGAATTCATATTCATTTCAACATTTGAATAAAGACGGACAATCCATAATGCACATTCTGAGAAGGCAATGGCATAAGATAAAGACAAACCAGCCATACCAGCATCTATTTTACCAGAAGAAAACAAAACGAATACACCAGAGAAAAACATTACCAAAGAACCAACAGCATCAATACGGAAAGCTAACCATCTATTAGCGACCCACAAGTAAAAGAATGGTTTATTATTAGTATCAATTGCATTTAAGTTGTGCTTCATAAACCTAGCTTCAACACCATAAGCTCTGATTGTAGCAACACCACTTAAAGATTCAGCAAAATGTTGATGAATTGGAGATTTGGTAATAGATTCGAATCTCTTAAGTTCTCTTGAAAGAGTAATATATAAGATACCGACAATGTAATATAACAAACCAATAATAAATGCGAAGAATAAGAAATCTGGGGTAATAACAGTAATCAAAACCAAGGTGAAAACACATTGAACAATACAAATAAATACACCTTCTCCGAATGGAGTCAATTCTTGATCAACTGATTCAATATCCTTTGAAAATCTATTCATAATTCTACCTTGGGGAGTTTTATCAAAAAACCTTAACTTTGCCCTTAAAACTCTCTCCAAAACTTGTTTAAAAATTCTGTTGGAAGCTTTGATACCAGAAAAGAAAGTCACAAAGTTTCTAAAGGTACCAGAAACTGCATAAGCAAAACCAATTAAACCATAGATGGTAATATAATAAAGAGTAGAGTTTTCTTCCTTCCATCCATTGATAGCCATAGAAGAACTTCTCAAAGCACCAAAAAATAATGCAAAGCCAGGAACACTCTTAATATTAGTTATAATTTGCAGATTGGCTGCATTGTTAAATGTCATCAAGTTTACTGAAGCAGACTGTTCACTATGTAAAGACCAATTTCTCAACCACCATGATTGTATCATGAATATACCTTGAGATGCACAGAAGATAAAGATAACGAATGACCAAATTGGTAATCCACCAAACATCTTCGCATAACCAGCGTAAACTTCTAAACCAACTACACCTTCTGCTTTCTCTTCCCCTTCGACTAACTTACCATCAGTGCTTGGAAGCTCTTCAGTATTTCCAATACTAGCATTATTAACAGCAGCCAATTTTGCATCAATTATTGCAGCCTTAGACTTGAGGTCTTCATTTTTATCCACTAAGGATTCAAGGTTAGTTGTTGATTGATTTCTTGAACTCATTACGGAACTTTTAACCAAGTCGTCGTCACCCAATTCACCAGAGTCTAATAATTCTTCTGGTGTACCTTGTGCTTTGATTCTACCATTGTCCATGATAACAAGCCATTCTGCTCTTTGAACAGTCAATGCAACATTATGAGATACTAAAATACATGTTCTACCTTCCATTAATGATCCAGAAACACAGTTTTCATAAATCCATAAAGCAGTGTGTGAGTCAACTGCAGATAAGCAATCATCAAGTAAGACATGTTTGGAGTTAGAATATAAAGCTCTGGCTAAAGAAACTCTTTGCTTTTGACCTCCTGATAAAGTAATACCTTTCTCTCCAATTTCAGTGGAATCACCTGCACTTAATATTTGGAAATCACGAGTTAACCCACAGGCATCGACGACTTTATCATAACGATCTTGATTAAATGGAGCTGCGAAAACAATATTATTTTTAATAGTATCATTTAACAACCAAGGGGTTTGAGCACAATAAGCAACTGAGTCAGTATACCCTGTTTGTGGGTCAATGACTAACTCATCTCTTGGTATAATACCAGGTAAAAACACTCTTCCAGCTAATAAATCCATTTCTCCTAAAAGAGCCAATAACAAAGAAGTTTTACCAGAACCTGTTGGACCAATAATGACATTAAGCTTTCCAGACTTAAATTTAATATCCATATCCCTTAATTTGAAATCATTCTTCGACGAAGCATTCCATGAAAAAGTTGCATTGCTGAATCCAACCTCAGGAGAGTCACTAGTCTTATCTTTGTTTAATTGATCATATTTGGAGGTTTCATTCTCGTTCAAGAATTCGCCAACTCTATCAAGAGAAACTTTAGATTGGATAACTAATGAGGTCATATCTGCCAATTGATCTAAAGGAGCTCTTAATAAGGTGAATAATGATAATGCTGTAAAGGCAATAGGAGCGCTCAAAGTACGACCCTCCACTAAGGTATAACAATAAAATGCAAGTAAGGTGATTAAAGTTGGAGTTATAAACCAATTGAATGCACCTAAACACCATACTAAAGACCTCAACTTTAACTGGTATAATTCTTCCTTTCTAATTTCCATAATAGAGTCAAAGAAATTATTTTCCCAAGCAAAGAATTTGATAATTCTAATACTTTGAAGGGTTTCGTTAAGTTTTTGAATTCTCTTGTCAGTAATAGCTAACATGCTCTTTTGTAACTCACCGACCCAAACAGCAATTTTGTAATTAAATGGAAGTAAAACGAAGATAGCAAGAGCTCCGACCAATGCACTCCATCCAAGTAAATTATATAATAAAAAGATACAGATGAAAATCATTAAGATAGAACTTACAAAGAAATGTAAGTATCCACAAATTTCAGAAACTTTAAAAGCATCAATAGCCATCAAATTTATAATTGCACCAAGTTCTGCAGTCTTTTTGGAATCTCCGGCATTCTCTTTATCTGACTTTACGTCAGCATCTTCATTGACTTTATTTTCAGTCTTTTTATCTTCAATGGTTTCTGTTACGGTTATCTTTCTTCTTAAAGCCTTTGCATAAACTTGACCAATAATAATTGCCTTCATCCTCACACAAACACGTCTACCAAGAAATAAAGAACAACCTGAAGAAATAGAGTCAGCTAACTTGAAAATTGGCATCAAAAATACAAATGTCCAAGCCAAACTCTTTGGCATACTTGTAGGATCTTCAACATATTCTAAAATCTTCTTTAATAAAAGAGAAGGAACAAAAACAAGAAAAGAATCAACCATGGCCCAGAAGGCTTGAACTGCAAATAAAAGTTTAAAGTGTAAAAATAATTTGTAAGTAAATCTAACAGTTGATTTGGAACCTTCAAAAGACTTCAAGATTGGCAAAGCGTAATCGTCTTGTCTTAATCCCCAAATATCACTCATAGCTAAAGGTTTCTTATATGCTTTTCTAACCATGCTATCAATCCAACTGTAGGTAATGAAAGAAGTAATACTACTTATATTCTCAGGTGATGGAGTAACACCATCGCTGGTGAAATATAATTTTGCAGGCTTGTCAGCAACCTTTGCGGTAAAGTTAAGTGCAAGTAAAAGTGCTGAAGCAATAAATTCAACTATGTAGTAAGTTTTTAATTTTGAGTTTGGAATGTGACCAACAATTGCAGATCTAAATGTAAGTAAACTTGGGAAGAACAGAAAAAAATAAATAAAAGTAGAGTGGGCCCATAAACTTGGCATGCGGATATTAGTGTTCCTCATGTTTATTACTCTTATTGTCACGACAAGGAATGCATACGCCCAAAATAATGATTTTATAAAAGGGATATAGGAACCAACGAATTCACGCTGGAAATCCTTAACAAATAAAAGAGAGATAGAAGAAGCAAGTTGGATCATAACAAGTACAAATTCAAAACAAACTCTGAACCTGTCTCCTAATCCCTTGTTGACCTCTTCTATATGACCATGAGGGGTGCCATCATCTTTAGTATCAGATAACCTTTGAATGTCAAAGTGTCGACTTTTGATACTAAGTTCTTTTTTGGGAACATCAATTGCGCCATATGCATCCGAATGAGCCAATAATGGTCTTGTTTCGTCTTCTAGTTGAATGTGTTTCTTAGTTTTTATGTATGATTGTAAGCTTTTCAAAGCTAGGGTAGCCGATGATACCACACCCACAACCAAATAGGAGTACGTTTCTATATACTGCCTAGAACAGGGGGTAAAATCATCGTAATCCCACAACGGACAAGTACTAGTATTATAGAGACTCATATTGTAAAGATATACGAAAATTTACTACAATTTCATGGAAGACATGTAGCAGATATATATAATCTAAACTTTTATGCGAATTACCCGCCAATAGGAATAGGACTGCACATTACAAATGCATAAAGTATACTCCCCTCCAGCAGTATTTACCGTAACTTGATCCCTTGAAAGAGTAAATGAGTCATAGTGAAATTAAAGTATAGCTATTAGTATTGTGATTCATAGAACATTTAAATGCACATTTGCTAGCAGTCATAATGTCGAATTATAGTGATCCTCTGTCCCATCAAGTATGCGGCAAAGATTTAAGTAGCACAAAATAATCAGATAATGGTAAAAATTATTGGTTTACGAAGAGATAGATAATATAACAAGGAAAAATGAAAGATGGATAAATGATATGAAAAAAGGAAGAGTAACAGATTATCTAAGGATATCGTGTTTTGAAGATATGGCTAAGAAAATATCAGGAACTTCCCTAGAGTACAGTACTACTTCTAGTATATGATATAAATGGGATATAAAAAAGAAGTACATATAGCTTCATTGTTATCCTGCATGAATTCACGCCCAAAGAGGATAGATAATCTCGTAGGATTAGAGAAATTTGTTCCACTAAAATCGGACATGAATATGTCTGAGAAGAGATGCAAAACTACAATAAATAATTGATATTCAAGATACAAAATGTATTATATTAATGCACAAAGATTTAACGTAAACCCGATAAAAAAGAATTTTAAAGAGATAAAAACAAATTTTAAAAAATTACAGTTCCTCTCACTATAAGCATTCAAATCTAATCTTGAGTTTTTTGAGTACCACGTAATAAACCAGTTCTTCTGGCGGCAATTAAACCAGCCTTTTGACCTGGAACAGCACCTCTAGAAATAGTAGAAGCCTTACCAATATGTTGATGGTTACCACCACCATGAGGGTGATCAACTGGGTTCATGGCAACACCTCTGGTCTTTGGCCATGAGTTTCTCTTGACCTTGTACTTGTGGAAAGCTCTACCAGCCTTTAATAATGGCTTATCAATTCTACCACCACCAGCAACAACACCAATAACACCTCTGGCATCAGAAGAGATGATCTTCTTAGCACCAGATGGTAACTTGACTCTGGTCTTACCTTCATCTGGGTTGTGACCAATGATGATAACGTAGTTACCGGAAGTTCTACCTAAAGCACCTCTGTCACCAGCCTTTTCTTCGACGTTGGAGACAATGGTACCTTCTGGACAAGAACCTAATGGTAAAACATTACCGACGTTCAAAGAAGCCTTCTTACCGGCGTAGATAAATTGACCAGTGTAAACACCTTCGTTAGCAATAAAGGTTTCTTCTCTTAACTTATACTTATATGGATCACGGAAAACAACCTTGGCTAATGGAGCACCTCTACCAGCATCGTGAATAATTTGCTTCACAACACCACGAGTGTAACCGTGACGTTCAGCATAATCTAAGGTTCTTAACTTAGCAGCACCCTTTCTCAATCTGGTGTGAGAAGTGAAAATAGAACCAGCACCCTTTCTTTGATTACGAATAACTCTACCTATATAACATGTTAGTAAGTAGTTTTTTGGCAAAATATTAGTCAACTTGGTAAGCTCAATTCACATCATGCTTGTTCCTTTTGGGAATTTAATAAGGTCTCTCATATTCCTCCATAACTTTTGGTCCTGACATTAATATATGATATAGATATCCTTCATTAAGACCAGTATGTTCTTTCATATTCAATTTCAAAATTACAATTTTGAAACCCCACACATGTTACGCCAAATTAAATAAACATCAATCCGTTTGAACTATATCCTTCACTTGTGAGATAACTAATAATTCAAGTATCAGGAATTTTACATACCCATTTTGCTCTATGATAATTAACTGTTTGAGTAAAAGCTTTAATTCTCGTATCTCCTTATACTGAGGTGAAAATTTCTCAATTCAAAAATATTAGTCACGCGCATCTGTTCACGTGTCAAATAAATCATTGTAGAATGGTCACATTTGTCACATGATGTTATAGAGGGCTACATTGAAGGTGATCTTACCAAAATGCTGTATATAAGAAATTAACTAAATATATTGCTATCTCTACTTTTAACATAAATATAACAGATTAATTGAATAAGCCATTATATTCAAGTGTGAAAACTCATATTTATTTAATCAGACAGTTCAACAGGAGTAGGAGTGGAAACTTCGCCTTCAGACACATCATTGGATCTTGCGTCAATTGCAATATCTACAAAAATGTTTCTGCCTTTGATACTCTTTTCATTGAACTCTTGGATGGCTTTCTGTTGTAATTCATGACTTGAAAATTTCACAAATGCAATACCCTTATTTAAGACTCTTCTAGGGCCATTAGAACGATTAGAATGGTTAATTTTAGTTGGAACATGAATCCATTTTGGCTTGAAATCTCTAAACAAATCATTGAGTGTCTTAACACCTACCCTGTAATCAAGATTAGTGATGAAAATAGTATCTTCACTGGCCTTTCCTTCAGGTATTTTGATTTGTTTTGGTTGATTAGAGTTGTCGTTGCCATTAGGTTGTTGAGCTTTAATGTTTGATCCTTCTGAAGCATCCTCCTTTTTGTCGGCTTGCTCTTCCTTTGCTGTCTTTCTCTTATTTTGTCTTTTAGCTCTAGGTTTCTTGATATTTTCAGATTTAGAATCAGCTTTAACATCATTCGAGTCTTCGATAGCCTCTTTTGATTCTCCTTCATTATTATGTTCCTTTTTAGCTTCCTCCTTCTTGGCCCTTTCTTCCTGGTTTTTCTTTTTCTTTTTCTCTGCCTTCTTTTTCTTTTCTAATTCAGATTTGTGGGCCTTGTAAGCTTCTTTTTTCTTCTCTTTTTCTTCTTCAGTTGCCGGTGGAACCGCCTTTTTTATCGTAATCTCCCTTCCAAGAAATGCTTTACGGTTAAATTTCTCTACAGCCTCATCAGCATCTTCTTTGCTGGCGAATTCAACGAAAGCAAAGCCTAAGTGCTTTGTATGGGTTTTTTTACTACGGATTGTTGTCTTTGTAGGGATATCGACGTCAGTACTAAAAAAGTTGTTAGTAAAATACTTCGGATAGATTATACATTTTGCATACGCAATACTTACACGTTCAATCCTTCAAAATGCTTTCTTAAATCGTCTTCAGTGGCCTTAAAATCAACATTTCCAATGTAGATTCTTTGCTCAATAACTTGTTTATCAGACATATTCTTTTCTTATCTATCTTTTTTTTCTTTCACGACAACGGTAGGCAACAAATTCACAAACTAAAACAAGGGATAAAATTTAATATCAAAACTAAATTCTTATAATTAATTACAATATATTTTGGTTTTCGTACAATTTATATTTATAAACACATCTTTCTTATGGATGGCAATAAGTATTGGCTCTACGAAAAAGGATAAGCGCGGGCTCCTAACTACTACCTAACTTACGATAGAAGAAAATACTAGCCCAAAAGAATTAAATTACGTAATAATTTTAAATTTTGATATAGATTATGACTGAGTAAAGTATATGATCTACCTATCATAACCTAACCTCCAATATATGAAATCTAATATATGAAATCTAAAACTTAGTGTCTTAGTAGTAGTGAGATTGTTCCCTGCAGAATATTCGAGAATTACATATTACCTCAATCACATGACTAGAAACAAAGTGCCATTGATTTTATGTATTTAAAGTCTGTATTTAATACGTTATAGAATTCATTGACGTTGGCCCAAAAGTAATAGAGTCTGACTAAATAAAAATTCAATTTCTTTAGTTATTTTACTCTACCGTAATTCTTTCACGAGACCATTGAAGTAATCTTATATTTTATACATTTAGATCTTGAACTTCTTGACAATCTGGGGTATATGGGTATTTACTCTTTAGAAAAAGCATACAATTAAGTAATCTAAAATACTATAAACCTAATGCATTGAGCCTTCGTGAATTTATTTTGCAATATATAGTTTAAAGTTGAACTATTCAAATAAAAATGTTTTATACAATTGATAAATAAGATCTAATATTTTGATGTGCATGCCAACTGTGTATTAGTATGAAATATTGAGGTTTGAGTAATGAAATGAATTTACTTCAACTTGTAAAATAATTTTGGAGCAACACAGTCATTAACACAGTGTTGTAAGTGGAAGAATTCCTCAATACAATCTTCTTTGTGTTCCTTCTCTTCGTAACCTTCTTCTTCTTGTTCCTTGGTAACTCTTTCGACACATTCTTGGAAGTGATGATTGAATGGCTTACATTCCTTGGTATTAGTACATTCTTCACGGTAGGTTTCCAATGGGTCAACAAGCTCATCTTCATCCTCGTCGTCTTCGTCTTCTTCTTCTTCGTCTTCTTCTTCTTCTTCATCTTCTCCTTCTTCAGAAGATTCGGTTTCTTCAACCACTTCTTCAGTAGATTCTACAACTTCTTCTTCAGGCTATTAGCGAATCTGTTAGTATTCTATACCAAACTTCAAATTTGCGAATTGACTTCGAGAAATCATTTTATACTTACTTCTTCAGCATAAGCAACTGGCATAACTGATTCTATTAAATCCCTTAAGAATGACATATTGTTGATATAAATGTAAAAGTTCAATCAATTAGATAAGACACCTTAATTTATTCACTATAAATTTTACCTCACTCAAACGTAAAACTATGAGAAAAATCAATTTTTTAATTGGTTGAAATATAATGTTATATGCAGGGTTTACCCGGATTTTGCATCTAGATATGAATTTTTACTTGTAGAGATATAACCAAAATTAACACATTACTCATTACAGTTTTATAGATAACAAATATAAATTTTATATTAAATGTGTATTTGTAACAATCTCCCATAAGATTTATATGCTACATAAACTGCAGAAATCTTGAAATGTAATATACTACAGATGTATTTAAGCAGTGACTTCTGGGACATCAGAAGCAGCAGCTCTCTTGGCCTTCTTGTCGTTAGCCTTAGAACCCATAATACCACCACCCCAGTGTCTTCTAGCATCTTCGTACTTTTCGATGAAGTTAGCGTTGATAGTAGAAACTAACTTAGCTAATTCAGATTCATCTTCAGCGTTGACTTCGGTCAAAGCAGCGACAGAGGAAGTCTTCTTGTGGACTAAAGTACCTAATCTAGCCTTACCCTTAACAATAGCGTATGGAACACCCATCTTCTTACATAAAGCAGGTAAGAAAATAACTAATTCAATTGGGTCAACATCGTTAGCAATTAAGACTAACTTGGCCTTCTTGTTTTCGATTAAGGAAACAACGTGGTTTAAACCGTACTTGACAACAACTGGCTTTGGAGAAGCATCCTTGGCGGACTTACCTTCAGCAATAGCAGCGGCTTCCTTGGTTAATCTTTCTTTCTTTTCAGCAGAAGTTTCTGGTCTGTACTTGTTTAATAACTTGAAAGTTTGAGCAGCAGTGTTCTTGTCTAAAGTGTTTTGGAATTGAGAAATAGCTGGAGGAACCTTTAATCTTAAAGACAAGATCTTCTTTTGTCTTTGTAATCTAACGTATTCTGGCCATTTAACGAATCTGGATAAGTTTCTCTTTGGTTGGATACTTTGACCAATACCGAAGTTCTTTGGGGTAGAATCGATTAATGGGTTCTTAGTAGAAGCAGACTTAGAAGTCTTAGTAGCTAATGGAGCTGGAGCAACCTTTTTACCTTTTGGAGCCATCTTTAATGAATTTGGTACGCTTAACTATTTTGTAATTGAGGATGATATTTTTCATACACTTCAATGAGACTATGGTATGAAGTTAACTTACACAAAATGAAAATTTTTCAATTTTTCAAAAATGTACTTCTTCTAAAAAGGAATATGAGGCTGAACTCACCTCACATGACTCCGTGACTGCTTTCGAAAACTTCTGATTTCGGTTCAGTCTGCAATATGGTTTGATGTCTCATGTCCTCTATGAATCTGATAATGCTAGTTAATAACCTAAAAGAGAATTATGTGATTGAGATTGTTATTTCCGTATACATTAATTTGTATATTATATCCGTAACCTATATATATATATGCCTTTAAACCCCAGTAAGAAAATGAGTAAAAAATAAAATGCCTAAGAAAGTAACTCTGTTTCCTTAGATACGTCCATCCACCTGGAATTACACCAACCTTTTATGGTGTATTGAGTATTTGTTACACCTGAACTTGGAGATGAACTATTGTAAAATGATTTTCCTTTAGAAAGAATGCCAGCTGGCTTGATACTTAGAGCACCAAATCCCCAAGGCAAATAATCACCATTTGATGTTATAAGACTTGAAAAATTCCCCTTTTCGCCCCCTAGAAAGATGTAACCTTCGTAGTTTATACCGTTCTTAGGGGAATTATCTGAGCGTGGCGGTAAAATAATATTTTGCCATAGCTTTTCTTTCGATATGCCCGAAATTTTATATAAATTATAATCCAAATGGAATTTCTTCAATGAAGGTCTAGATATTAAAATCTGGGTTATTTCCTCGCTAGTATGTACGCAAGGTAATAATCCTTCTAACCTTGAATTATAATCGAATGCATATTTTCTTAAAAATTCTGAATTAACTCTCAGTTCTCTATTTTTAAACGATCTGAATGATTTTCTGAATATAAATGGTTCCTCTAACGTTGCTGTTTCTTTAAATGTGGTCATTTCATGTTGTAACGGTGGGGAACTTTTTATTTCTGGTATAATATCATCAGTAGTTCGTGGATTGAAAGTATAAGAATTCAAGATAATCGTCGAAGAGTTTTGGATGGAACTTTTGAGCTTCTTCAAGGAGCTTTTAAGATTAGAAACCATACTATTTTTCATTGTAGAAGTTTGTGTATATGCTCCTTTATCATTCAATAATTTCGTTAAGCTGGCTTTTGATGATTCAGAATTGGCACCATTGTTGTCTAAAGGCGGTGATTCTATATTAATGCTAATGACATTGGCATCAGAAAGGGATTTCTTTGATACTCCACTAAGACACAGGGACTGTGAAGTCAACCATGAGTTATTGCTAGTAGATGATGAGCTTAATGAAACATCATCTCCAATATCAAGGGCATCCCACGAATCTTCTTCGCAATAGCAAACACATACGTCATTCTCTTCATTTAAAGGATCCCAAAGAGGATGGTTTCCTTTATTGTCGCTTGGAATATATTCGCTTATCATGGGATCACCCACTAATGTCGATCCGCTAAGATAACTATTAGGAAAAGCATTTGTGCTAGTTTTCGTCAGATAACTTGTTGATATACCACCATCATTGGCTATATTATTCCTTTTCTTATACAATTCTGTCTTAATATCATTAACACAAATATAACTTTTTAAGCTGTAAGGTTTTACTTTCCAGCATTCGTCCTTATAATTTGAATCTGGCTCGTCTGACTTCATTACAAAATGGTGGTTAATATCAATAGCCATATTATTGTTATTGAAGTGTCAGAACTATATGTATGATATATATTAATTAATACGAATATGTATAGTATATTTTGAATGAAATAATGAAAATCTCTAAATCGTGAACATAAAAATGTCTGATAGTGAAATTATTTTTTGTGCCAGAATCAAGTTACTGATAGTCTACAATGAATCGGCCCAGTTCTCCAACAAAAAGAATAATTCCGACTATTGTCGCGGCCCCAAGATAATCTTCCAACGGTCGGCCAACTTTGTTCCAAGCGCTTTTTTGGGCAATGCGATCGGAGTTTTTTTTTACCATTACCGAATCATTCCCTAAATGGAGAACAGCGCAATTCCGCGAAATTTTAATTTTGCAGTTTAACCTTTATCTAGATTGATTGGGTACATTCATTATACCAAGCAGATCATCAAAGTCATCTAATTCAAATTCATTGCGACCGATATTTTGATTATCTAGCATTGAATAATTATTCATTCTTGGAGCTTTATTACCGTAAAAAGAATCAAAAAGGGAATCTATGTCCTCTAATTCTATGCCTTTAGTTTCTGGGTAATAATTTAGAACCACTAATATAGATGTGATGCAACTAAAAGCTGGGAAAAGATACATAGCCCAACCTATTGATTCTTGTGCTATGGGTGTCAATTGGCCAACGATAAAATTTGCTAGCCAATTGGTAGCTGTTGAAAGTGAGACACCCTTTGCCCGGACGGCTAAGGGATAGACTTCAGGAGGGATCAAGAAACCTACTGGACCCCAACTATATCCGAATGCAGCATTGTAAATTATAACTAATAGCGCAACTAGAGTGGGAGTATATCCTTTATTTAGGAACATAAAAAGCGAGATCAAAGATAAGGAAAGCGCCATTGATGCCGCACCACTTACGAGAATTGGTTTTCTTCCCCATTTGTCTACCAAAAACCAAGGAGGTATAGTGCTCAATAAATACACAATTGCATTAATACCAGTCATCAACAAAGCATTCGAATCGTTGAATCCTGCTTGTTCAAATACTAATGGGGCATAGTATGAAATAATATTAATACCATTAAACTGCGCAAAGGCTAATGCAGAGCATGCAATCAAAACACGGGTCATATAATTTTTGAATAATTGTCTCCATGTTCTTGCACTCTTTGGGGTGATTTCTCTTTCTCTCAAAATAGAATTTTTAATCATAAAAAATTCCTTTCTTGGCTTGTCATCATCGGGATCAGAATCATATAATAAGCTAAGTACGTGAAACCCTTGTTGATCCATATCCACGTCTAAAAGCCATCTTGGTGATTCCACAATAAAAAACCCACCACAGAATAAAATAAATGCAATAAAAACTTGTACAAATAAAGGCAACCTCCATGATAAGTTGGCCGCAAAGGAATGGGGTTCTTGACGAGCATCTCCTACATTCTGAATGAAATAGCAAAAGTAATCTACCCACACACTCAAAGCATAGCCAGTTATATTACCTGTGAATTCTCCACAAACAAGCTTTCCTCTCTCTTCGGAAGGTGAAATTTCGCATTGATAAGAGGGTACAATTGTGGATAATATACCCACTCCAAATCCACTTAAAACCCTACCGACGGTGAATATGTAGAAATTTATAGCAAATGATTGCAAGGTTCCTCCAATCATAAATACAAAAGTCCCTAATAATATTGTTCTTTTTCTTCCAAATTTATCTGATATTTTCGCAACACATAAGGAACTAAGCATTGCTCCTATTTCGAGAATTGATATAACGAATCCAATAACAGAACTTGAAGGATGATGGAAGTATGATTTAAATGTCACAAACGTCAAAATCCCTGAGCATACACCTTGTTCATATCCAAATAATGAAACGAATAGGGAAACGAACGCTGAAGTAAAATACACCAATCTCTTTCCCTTAAACCTCAATTTTGAAGTATATCGTCTTGAATTGAAATCAACGTTATCATAAACGTTTCCAAAGTTATCCGTAAATCCATTAGTGTTTAAATCCATATCCTGAGACCCCGCATATCTAACTGGATCTTCTTCCTCGTCAGAGGTATTTTTAAACTCTTCAAACGAACCAGAACGTTTATGGAAATCATACCTTTTCTCTATCTGAGGCTCCATATTAGATAGTGGGGCATAGTTCTTCTTAGAGCGTTTTGTATGCGAATTTGGAATGCTGTTTGAAATTAGAGACAATTCATCATCTCTAACAAACGTATCATAATCGTCATCAAATGGATTATTTAAAGAATCTGATGACATAGTTGCAGGTGTTTATGAACATTTATTCCACATAACAAAGAAGTCGATACTGAACAAGAATTGAATTCCTTCCTGTAAAACACGAAAGAGCAAGTCATACAGGCTAAGAAATACGGGGTAAGTGTTACATAACCGCGAACATCTATTATCTCTAAAACAAGGTATATTATGAAACCAAAACAACTCTACATATATTACTTCTTATTGGCACGCTTCATGTAACTTTCAATGTAGAATGCAGCAAATAAGGCTGTTAATGGGGTCAAATAAATGACATTAATGTATAAAGGCAAAGCTTGATCAGCATTGCTTATACAGTTTCTTAATTCACCTGTTTCTACATGGGTATACCAAATGAAAGCATGGACAACTGCCAAAGAACCACCCACAACGAACTGAGTTATTTGCATGGTAGTTAATGTTCTTTTGAAAATGTTTGGAACTCTGATCTTCAAGCATGACAAAGAGAAATAAAAGTACATCAATGAATGGATGAGAGAGTTAAATACTACAAAAATCCAAATAGGAGGTGATTGAAATCTAATTCCACCCCACATGCACATCATAGCACCTGCATGGTGGTAACTTTGTAATAAACTAGATGGCCTTCCTTTTAAAAGAATAACCAAGGTGTCGATGACTTCATAAAACTTGGAAATATAAAACCACCAGCCAATCACCTTCAAATTGTAATCCTCAAAAATTGGTGAAAATACTCCAGAGTTAATATCACAAACGGATTGAAAAAAGTTTTCAAATGTTGATTCTGAAGCAGTTTGTAGTTTGAAGTAAGCCATATAATGTCTGATTGATGAAATCATACTAATAAATGACCAAGCTGAATACAAACATAAAAAGATGTTGTGTAATAATACAAAAATCTTGAAAAAGGTATTTTTTGCAATAGGATATGGGGCAGCTGGTAATCTTTTAATTTCTTTCCTTGTAAGTTTCGATTTATCTGTGACGCCAGCCTTCGTCAATTGCCTTTTTCTAATAATTGGGTTCACCATATGAACAAACGTAAAGTAAACTATAGCAATAGTTAATGGTGTCTTCATTTTTAATGATTCATCATACAATTTAGTTAAAATCTCATTTTGGAATGGACTCTCAGGAAATTGTAATAAACCTGTTGGAAGTTTAAGCAACCCATCACTTGGTAATCCGAACTTAACTAGATATGACATCTCCAAGTATCAATTTGTTAAAGGAAAAGAAAAAAGGATATGTAAAAGCATTTTTATTTTGCTGAAAAATTCTTGGATTAGAATTTTGGACCGAGACTAAAATTGTTGGATTCTAGCTTTTCGCAATATCAAATGAAAATTATAAAAACATCCACTCACCCAACACCCACAACATATAAAATGCAATATATGTACGGTGTAGAAACCCACTTTAAAACGATAGAAATTAACTGACTATTATAGATTGTTAAGATGTACCTATTCATAGAAAATTGAGAATTGCTTGGAACCAACGTAGATTATGTTGCCATGAACTATAACTATAGAGATCTTAATAGCATCTTTGTTTTGTTTTTTGTTAACGCTTCAACTTAGTTGACGCTAGATAAAACTAAGACTGTCATTATATAGTGATTTAAGAAAAATGATATATCGCTAAAGTATGTTGTACCGCGGCAATATCTAGCATATATTTGTAAACGTTATATTTGTAAACGTTATATTTGCAAAGATTATATTTGTAAAGGTGCAAAGAAAGCTTTTCTACATTTTCAGCTTATTTTGTTCTTGATCATGTTGCTTTAGCCGATGTAACGTACGATTTGTACAATGAAAAGGCGCAATTTGCGAGTAAAAGTTGCTTCACAGGTCGAACTCAAAAAGCTGCAAATAGTTGTAATTGAAATAGCAAGCTTCCACTACAAAGCAAGCATAAATTTAAAACATTAAATAGGATATTAAAATTTTCTTTATTTAAGAAAAATTGATATGATTATAAAAATAAATTTATTTTTTGTAATACTTATAGTATATTTATAGTATAATTAATTTTATTATAAGTTCGTAATATATAGAATTGAATGAAATGAGATTAATGCAAGGCAATATAATTCATATATTGCGGGGGTATTAAAATATTATTGTTATTGTTGTAATGATTCAATAAATTTGTTTCATGATAAAGTTTTTGATTTTTTGTTGAAATTTCCACATTATTTGAAAAATTAGAAATTTGTTTCAAAGGTGATTTTATAAATTCGTGGTTGTACATAATTGGATTAAACAAAAATTCCTTTTTATCTAAGATCAAGAAGTCTTTTTCTCTCAAAAACATGGTCATATTATAAATGGCCTCATTTAACTTGGCTTGATCAAAACCACTTAATATAATTTGATGATAAGCAGATTTCGAGAAACCTATTGGTGTTTCGTTGACTAAAACTTCAACACCAAGTAATAACTTAAATGGAATCTGAATTCTATTCTTAAACTCATCGTTACCATTGCCAATCAAAGAACTAAATTTATTTGGACTGAAAGTAACTTGGAACTCAAAGTCATGAGGTAACAACTCCTTGAGTTTCAATGCACATTGCTCAGATCTGGTATCAGAACCCTTTATGCTAACTATGAATGAATTTCCCTCAAAGTCACTAAGAGATGAAGGGAATTGAATATAAGTATTCATATCAAATTCTAAATTAGAAACATGTCTTAGTTTATCGTTGTTAATAAGCAAAGAATAGTGACTCTTTAATAATTGAAAATTTGTGTTATTGTAAATAGTGGTACTAGAATGGAATGGTTGTAAAGTGTAACAGCATCTTTTAACAATTTCATCTAGTTCTTGCTTTACAAGGGCAATATTTGCAGCATTCTTCTGAGGACATTTAATCAAAACATTATTAAATCTTTTAAAAGAATAAAGTAATCCTTCTGCCATTTTAACACTACTAGAAAACTTTATGAAAACATTATATCTTTTCATAATTGATTGGATAATGGAACCACCATTTCCAATTATTGATTTATGGAAAACTTCAGGTATGTTGAACTGCAACTCTGCTGGTAACTCTAGCTCAAATAAATTAATACATCTCAATAATGTAGCTATTTCATTTGCCACACAAATATCTACAAAAAATTTATACTCATTGAATGCAGTAAACTTGAAAGCAGGTTCTTGATTTAATTGATTTAAAATCTTAACAATTTTTCCATTCTTTTTTCCGCTAATAAAATCTCTTTGGTGGTTGCTCAATTCTATTCTCAATTTAAGGTCGAATTTATTTAAAGATTTAGTCCAAAAGAACTTATTTGCACTCATGTTACGAAGTGTTTCATTTACAGTTCCTCTTTTGCCAATAATATCCATTCCATATTTGTTATAGACAATAGAACTGCAATCATTAAGATGAATTAAATCAAGGAATGTATACTCAAATTCAGGATTAAAGGCAGCTTCATGAGTTAAAAGACTTAAGGAATAATATTCTGCACTGATAGAATTTAATTCCTCAATTGTATCTTCTACTGCTTTAGTAGAATTACCTTGTACAAGAATTTGAGAATTGTTCAATTCACCTAAAGATGGCAATTGAATAAAAGTACCATGATTGAACATAATATTTAAAATTTCTTGTTGATTTTGTAAAGTAATTAAGTCCAATTTTCCTTTAGTAACATCTAATTCTTTAACAAATAATTCGCTTTTACATTGACTGATAAGATTCGAAATTATATGCTTCACTACCAAAATATCAGGGATTTCTTTAGCTGTAATAAGAATATCCAAATCGAAATTCGAAATATAGGTGTTTGAGTTAAAAATTTCAGGTAATAAGTCTGGAATATAGATATTAGCCTTCAGTTGAAGAGCAATTTGTGTGAAGTTGAACAAATCGGGACCACCAATCAATGGTATCATAGATAAGTTAATTTTTATACAATCGAGGTGATACTTGTTGAGGTGGGTGTCAATTAAAATTTTAACTTGAGAGTAACAAGTAGTTACATTCTCCTCAAAACCTAAGATATAAATCGAATGATTTTTTTGAATCTTCTTCACCTTGAAGTAATCAGTCTTAAAATCGGTTTTTGTATTATCAATAACCACTTCAACATTATAATATTTAGAAATATCACTTAATATATCGAGAAATTTTGAATCAATTCTGTCTAACAATTGTTTTGAAAGTCCTATCTCTTTAAATATGACTTGACCGTAATGTTTTAATATTTCGCTACGTGAAGTATTGATAAAAGTCTTATCACCTTTTATTGACACCTTCACCAAAGAGCCATTTACCTTTGGGGAAATCAATGAAATTTGGTTATTACTGGTTGCATTGATCCTTTCAACTACCAGGTTAATACGAGAAACATTGTCTAAGATTTGATATTTTCTATTTCCTCTTACTTCATCACGTAATTCTGCTGGACTAAAGTCTTTCCATAAACCATTCTGGGTTTTGAAAAAAGCATTACTGTTATGGTAAATAAGGAAGGACAGCTTCAATGAAAATATTGCCAAATTATTGTATAACTCATTCATGTTATAAGAACTAAGCTAAGGGAACTAAGCTAGAATATACATTCATGATTAATTCACAGGGAATCCTTCTTTATTATAGGTTTTATTTTACGTAAAGAAGAGACGTTAAATACATGACTACATTAATTAATCCCCAATTAGGTTAATTATCCTGCCATTGAAATTATATTTATTTACATAATTGATATTTAGGGAAGAAATTGATCGTACTATACTGTTTTCGGGAATTACAAATTACCCGATTAGGAAATGTAATAAATATAATTAATATGTAGTAATTTCGCAAAAGTTCCTATTAAAGATAACACTCGTAATCTATACTAGTATTAATATTCCTTATATGGAATATTTACATAGAAGATGATCCTAGAGTGTTGCCTTATAATCTTTTTGTATTATAATCTTTTGCTATCCCAGATGTAGACCATTTCATCCCACCCGGTTGATGCTGCCCAACCTGGTTCACCCCAAAGACTGTAATCACATCCAATAACAAATTCTCGATGCCTATTCATAATACCTCTACATCCTCCATTACCAGCATTCAAGAATCTAGCTTTTTCGTGCGACTCGTCTTTCCATACTCTTACAGTCATATCATATGAAGTACTCATCAAATCCTGACCACTATGAGGAGACCATTGGACTTTCCTAATAGCAAATTCATGGCCTAATAATTCATTTAATGGTGATGGGCCTCTCATGTGATATGCTGGCATAGGACTATGAGAATTAGGCTGATCTAAGTTAGTAATCATACGTATATCCCATATTCTCACCGATTTATCAGTACCTCCAGACGAAATTATAGTAGATTTGTATTTATTCCAGTCACAAGAAAGAGCCTCTAAACCACCATGTCCAATAAAGTCCAATTGTAATGGATGAGGTGCTCTAAGATCCCAAATCTGCACATGAGAAGACCCACTACAACTTATAATGGTAGATGGAGAATGGGGAGAATAAGATGCGTTATATATACAGTTGTCTGTATTTGAATTTGGATGTTGCTGGTGGTTCTGTTGATGAGATAATATTGGTTTTGCTGTTTGTACAACAGGGGAAGCTCTCGTGGTATAATCATGATCCATACTTAAGGTACGAATTGAATCACCTCTCTGAGGAGACCAAACTTTAATTGAACCATCCCAGGAAGCAGATACAAAGTTATTCTTATCAACCAAATTCCAGTTTATGGAAAAAACTTCCTTAGTATGTTCTCTCCAATTCATGACTGGAAATTGAGGAACAGACATGTCGAATAATTTAATTGAACCATCTCCGCATGCAACAGCAGCTTGATTCTCATGTATCTCACTCCAAGCAATATCAAATATTCCATCTTGGGTTTCCCAAGCAATTTCATTTTCCACTCTTCCATTAGGATTGATGTTCAAGATGAATAATTTACCATTTCCAACCAAGCCATAGTTCGCCGCAGCACCTACAGCAAGTTTATTGTCAAAGAAAGGTGAATATTGAACCCCATAACCATTATATCCAGCAGTTCTATACGATAACATTATCCTATCATTATTTATATTTACTATGATAGATAACTTGGACTTTTTATCGAATAGTACAATACTGCATATTACACAAGAACATATGTCTACTATCCTATATTAAATATTTAACTCCTATAAATCAAGTAATTTAGTATCAAGGAACTTTAAAATGTCCCAGTATTTCTCCTCTATATCATCCTTCTTAATAAATCCAAAGTTAATAAAATCTGCCATGAAGCAACCAGATTTTTGTTGAATATACTTAAAGTAATCAAAGTCGTCATCCGAGGAAGTAACGTTATCTTCGATTGCATTTTCATCTATTTGCAAATTCTCTATTCCTGAGGTTACAATATTATAGGTACTATTAATACCTTGTTCAGAAGTTAATTCACTGAATTGTGAACTTTTTGGAGGTCCATTTTGGATCAATCCCCAAAGACACCAGTAGATTTGAACCGTTGGTCTCCATAAAATACATTCATTATATAATTTTCTGATTTCAAATTGGATTAATTCGCTTGCTTTAGTATTGTTGATATCGGGTGAAGAACTTACCACCAAATTTGAAGATGGATAAGTGAACTCATATTCAACATAACTTTTTATTAAATTTAAAATTTGTAATTGATTTGGATACTTATCATCATGAATAAAGTAAGACTTTTCTTCATCGTGGTAATCAGCCATCCATTCGGAGAAATGATTAACAAGATCATACGCAGGTAAATTACATCCAGAATATTCAAAATCAATTACAACAAGATTAAAATCCTTTCTATTTATAGTTGAAATCAAAGCTTCATCATCGTTGTTTGTATCTACAACGATATCTAAGGGATCAAATGATTCATGTAACAATAAATTACCATATTGAGTATCATTGTGACAGAATTTAAAATTTGGCAGTAAGGAGGCACCCTCATACTTATCGAACAACCATTCCTTATAACTCAAAATTAACTCTTTAAATTTTTTGAAGTCAACTAAAAATATTTCCTTCTCATCAATACCCTCTTTTGCATAACAAGGTAAATATTCCTTCTCAATAATCTCTAGCCACTTAAAAATTAATTTCCAAGACATAGGTAAACTGTCAATAGCATCTTCAGGTTCTAAAGCTATTTTCGAATGTAAATCTTTCATTCTTCTACCAATCATCTGTGATATTACTTCATTTCTAATTAACTCTTTATCCAACGGAAGATAACCTTCTAGGAATTGCTCAAATCTTCCATTTGTAAAATTACCTAATAGTTTTGGACCAATTTTTTTTTGACTTAATTTGATCAAAGTTTTTAATTCAGCCTCTCTATCAATTATAGAATCAACATTTTTTCCAAATATTCTTAACAATAACGAAGGTAATATAAGGTTCTGTTCAGAGTCTTTATATTCAATCTTATAGATACTATTGGTCAACGCTCCAGATATCCTGTTTACAATCAAATTAGAAGGGTTCAATTGACGTTTGTGCCACTTGCTTATTCTCAATGCTTTAGTTAACGACAATATATCCAGCTTGAAGAAATCTAAAGGTAAAGAGTTATCTAAAATAACATTAGCAGTAGGAAAGGAGACGTCATTATCTATGGATGTCGAGGTAATACTTAACCTATTTAAGGAGGAAGAGCTAAGTGACCTTTTACCAGACAAAGATGGTCTCCTTGTAGAATTAGATCTAGAAGACGAATTTCTAGTTCTCGATCTGGATCTTGATCTATTTTGACCACTATGTACATTTGTAGGTCTGATTTCCATTATTACTGTTTTGTTAGATTTTCTTCTGCAATCTTTAATTTTTTTTTCTTTGGAAAATAAGTGGGGGTAATCACGTTTTTATATACACACTTACATTGATCTACGAAAAGATACATTATCTCATTTCACCTTAACAATAAAAAGAATCGTACTAACAAGAGCTATGGAACTAACTGGATTCCTACAATTCACCTTTTTATTTGGTACTTTGATATATATATATCAATTACATGTCCAAGCTCGTCAAGAATGCGAAAGACTTAAACGAGAGTTAGAATTGGAGAGAAACGCGCTGGAAGAGAAGAAAACATACAATAAGGAAATAGAAAGTCATGATAAGTTAAATCAATATCAAAAGGAATTAACTAAATGGAAAACTGAAAAGGAAGACTTGCATAAAAGGATACTTTCCGCAGAGCAACAGAAACATAACATAGAAGTAGAAAGCAAACTCAACAAAGTAAGAAATGAAGAATTGTCAAAGGAAATTGAAGCACTCCAAAAGAAACTTAAAAGTTTAACAAATTCCATTGCGTCTTCGAATAAGCTGCTAGATAAATCAAAGGAAAAGATTTTTTTTGATTTGAATACGGAATTTGAGAAGCAATATACCATGAAAGACTTAGAAAATGATAAATTAAAGAGGGAATTGGATAAAGCTAAGAAAGACTTGGTAGATCATGATGCAAACCATCACATGGAATTAAACAATATTTCAGCTGAAGTCATGGAATTGGAAAGGAGCTTGGATTTGTCTGCAAAGAAAATTGAATCGCTTGATACAGACTCTCATGCTAAAGACGAGAAGATACATTCTTTGGAACAAGAAATCATTTTAAAAGATAAGGATATTTCAGATTTTAAAGATTCAAAGGAGAAACTTGAGTCTATTATAAACGAGCTTGAAAGTTCTAATCGAGAATTGAACTCTAGTATTGAAGAAAAGTCATTTGAAATTGAATCTTGTAACGAAAAGATTATTCTTCTTGAGGAAAATCTTGAAAAGAAAGAACTTGAATTGGATACTATGAGAACTGAATCTAAGGATATTAGGGATAAGTTGAATATTGCAACTGAAGACTTATCAGCGGCTAAAAATAAACTTGAATCGTTTGAATCCAATACTGGCGAAATATCGTCGCTTAAAAAAGAGCTAACTCAATACGACCTATTTACAGAGAGTTGCAAGGAACTGATGGAAGGGGATAAAGAATTCATTATATCAGGTGTTAAATCGTTATTGGATAAAGTAGGAGAGTTAACATCCGAGATAGAAACTCAAAAAGCCATTTGCGAAGATTTGCATAGTAGATTAGATGGATCAGATAACAAAAATGACTCTGAAATTGCTGACTTAAAAAATAAATTACAGCAACAACAAAGCTTAGTAGAAGATCTTTCCAAAACTAAGGAAGGAATAAATGAAAAATTGACAAACAAAGAACTCCAATGTATCCAATTAAGTAAACAATTAAAGGAAGCCGAGAATCAAGGGGCTAAAATTAGATCCGAGGACCAAGAATTACGTCTGAGAATAGCCAGCAAAGATAGTCAAATTGAAAATCTTACTTCGCATTTAAATAACAGTAGAGAAAATGAGCAAGGGGTTTTAGAGGAACTCCTGACTTGCAAAAAGAAAATTGAAGAGTTGCAGAACAAGGTTGCTGCATTAACCAGCCAATTGCATCAAAAAGAGGGGGAAATTGAAAAATCATATCAAACCAGGATACTGACCTTAGAGAAAGAACTTATCCAGCTGAAGGAAGAGATCGATAAGCAGAAAGCAATATTAGCTAGAAATCTTGAACTCCTTCGTAAGTATAGAGAGAGTTCTAAATAGCTGAAGAGTCTATTTTTTTAGAAATTTTTTATAGTTTTATAAATTTAGCATTCCATATCGAGACAACAAATTGACCAGGTGACCTGTGGGTGCTTTCATGCAGGAGATACAGACGTCACATCTTCTTCGCATTTCTGCAATTTCAGAGACAGGTAATTTGTCCGGATAAGAAAGGTATTTCTATTATTGTTTATTTTAAAATAGTTTTTTCTTTTTTCGTACAATAGAATTATTTATATGTTTAAAAGAATATCATCGATAAGTAGGATACATTTAATTGAATTAGTATTATAGAATTTTCTGTCTGTCTAGTCCTTGAGTTATAAAAGGAACAAGCCACCGCCAGCTATTTTTGAAATACACCGTGGAGCTGTTAACACCACTAGGGCACTTATCACATATTACTGGGTCAGTTGATAGAAGTGTTATTTCATAACATTTATTCCAGAAAGAAGAAGTAGTTTAGTTCTTTTCCATTACGGATTAGTTATGGTAAAAGTATTAAGTACTATCAACAGAAAGAAATCAATAGTGAGTATTTCTTCTCGTAACTCTGACGGAGAAAAAGCTGAAGTTGGAAATAGGGACCCACGTCGTAGTATGTCTGCAACAACGTTAAAGTCTTTAGGAGAGAAGTCGAGGTTGGATACGTTGAAGTTTTCCTCTGAACTGGATGATTCTAGCCTGTTAATTAAGGCCTTGATAAAGAGATATAAGAAATTGGAAGTAGATTTGAATAAATTTAAATCAAAGCCTAATGGTGTAAGTAAAACCAATGTATTGAGAACTGCGTTGTTACTGTATCTAAGGAAAAATATAGATATAGAGGGAGTTTTAGGATTAGACAAAACGGTTTACAGAAGTCTAGCTAATTTTTTGGGTTCAATCTTGATTCAGTGGTGGAACAACTTGATAAATAATTTGATATTCTCTGATTCATCTATTTCTGCTATTGATAGAAGTGCTTATCTAGAATGTATCTCAAAGATAATATCGAGAAATGAATGGAAAGTAGTGGATGTAGTATTAGCTCAACAGTACCATGACTGTCTTGTTCTTACTATGGAGTATTCTATACAGAGATTCCAATCTTCGAAGCACTTCCCATTATCAATGTGTGCATTTATGGGTAAGGTACTTGCATATTGTTTTTTTTATATCCCCAAAGTGGCCAATGCATTATTATTTCTACTTAACATAAAACAGTCAGTTTTTGAAAAAGTCGTCTCACGTTTTGAATGTAATATATCTCCAGAGGATGTTGAAAAAGTACAAGGCTATTTTCCAGAACATTTGCATGCATTTATCAACTTTCAAGGTATCAAGTCTATGTCTAAATATGAGAAGGCTTATTTAAATTCTGTTCCAGCACCACAACATCCTGTTCGTGGTATCAAAGACCCAAAAGGTTTATGGGTATCAAAATGGTTCTGTAGTGACAGTGATATTTTTAATTCATTTTTGGGACATTACATCCATATATTGAAATTGCATTTGAAAGATGCTGAAGATCTGCGTAAGTTATTGTTCATTTGCCCAGGATTCAACTTAATTTTGTGCCATACATATAATATCTTTAACTTATCTATTAGCAGGATTTCACAAAACAGTACAGGTAAGTATCCAGTTGAGAGTACATTTCAAGACAAGGAGTTTAATATTTCACAAAAAAATCAAAGAAATTCAAATGTAAAACAAAATGATATTTATTATAACTCCATAATGAAGATATTTAAAACTGTTAGGTATATACGCTATACTCCTGAAAGTGATATTAACGATCAGATGGTGAAATGTTTTGATTATTTATTAGTATCCATTGCTAAAGATACAACTATACATGATGTTAATAAGAATGGTTTAATTCTTGATATTATTTATCAATTTGCAAACCATGCTGATGCTGATGTGGACTGGGAATTTTGGTTAAATTGTAATTATATGATGATCAATCATTCTGATCATATCCAAGTTCTATTAAAAAACTTTGCATTCTTATTTAATATTTGGGATTTAATACCCGAAGCTTTATCAACCAGCAAATCGAAACCTGTATGGCTATCTGAAGATTCATCAAGTATAAAACAAAACTTTATTAATTGGTTTATTTCTAATTCAATTTTTGAAAGATTTTTAACACATTGGCATCCAATAGTTAGATCATATTATTTAAGGTTACTTGTTTGGAGAATCGTTGGATTTAATAGTTATAAATCATCAAACACAGAGAAGATAAAATATATGGTTGAAGAAAAATTAAGGTCTTCTTATAAGAAATTAGTGTCTTTTGATACACATTTCAAGCTTAATTATAAGCCAGATAGCCCATTAGTCAATCGAAAGATTGGAATTCTTCCAATTAATTCAAAAGATTCGTTGCTTTATGGTGAAGACAATCAAGTAGAATTTTCAATTGAGTATTTTCCATCTTCTGCCCCTGAGCTCAGAAAAGCCAACCCATTTGAAATTCTTGATGAATCAATATACAGCTGTTCATCTCTTCCAATTAGTCATCTGGAGAATCTTGACAGAAGTAGCAGGTCTAATTTCGTAACTTCATTAAGTAAAATTTTTAAGTTATTATCAGTTGATGAAAAAGAAGTTGAAAAGGGTCTTGCTAAAAAGAAGTCACTTTCTTCAACTTCATTGTCTACATACTCTGCCAATTCATCCTGCTCTACACCAAGTTTAATGTCTTTCAGATCTAGACCAACATCTTTAACTGATTTGTCAATTATTTCTTCCCAAAATTCAGACTTCGAGAATAAAATAGACATAATGGAGTCAAAATCTGAGCTTTTCAAATACCCTCCTGACATCATCTGGCCCATTAATAAGTTTGAAATATTGATAGATCACGAATCCATGAGTGAAAGGTATTTTATTGTGAATAACAATTCTTTCATAGACAATGGAGAAATGATTTTTCCAAACGAACCAAAGTTATCATCTATATCAATACTCATAGACAATGATTCAAACAACAAATTTTATATTCAGGATGAAGACCTAGTTTCACCGAGAAAACAAAGGTTACAGGTTAATAAAGAGTTTAACTTGTTTTCTAGCTTACCTATAGAGAAGAACAGGATTGAGTGGATGAATTTAGGAAAATCCTTAGTGGAATTAGAACTTATTGTCGATGAATTCAATAACTTTTTACACAGAAGAATTGAAATTGATAGATTCAACAATGAAATTACTTTATCCCAGGGCTTTACTGAATTTAATTATTTCAAGAAAATAATTCCCTATCTTCCCGTGGATAGTATCACTGAATTTAAATTAATACAGGCTGGATAATCTTATCATTTACTTCTATATTTACATATATTGCATTTAATCAAATTTAGATTTCTTAGTATTGGTATAAGTTAACCATATTAGCAAACTTGTAATTACACATACTGAAGAACTCAAAAGCCAAAAGAAACCCACACCAATGATGAAGCTGGTAATGCTATAATGAACCATATAATACCGGAACCCTTCCAATTGAATATAAGTGATAAATCTAGTTAATCGATTGTCAATTGCCAAGTTTCTATCAAGTTTGATATTTATGTTTTTAAGTTCATTCAATTTAAGTCCAGTTGCTTGTGTAAGATAAATACTAACACGATTTACTCTCTCTAAGTTAGTTATGACAGGAGGCACCCAGAGCCTTAGATTGTAGGGAATAAACCAGTTATTTTTCCCATAGACATATTTATGATCACAATTCAATGTTAATGTGTCTTTGATATTTAATTCGTCAAGAGTATATTTCACCATCATAACATCATTCATATTCCTCTCACATACCACCCCTAGATCCAACAGAAGCACATAATTACTTAAATCATCAAACTTTGCAGGTAAGGAATCTAAGTCAACCGTGCTGCTTTTAAACCCTCCTTCATATTGAAATTTGACAGGGGATGATGTGATAGAACTTGGTATTATCACGTTGTAGAAATTAAGGTATGAAAGGATAGAAAAGGGAAGTATAATAAATACCAATGGAAATACAATAACAACAATGTATAGCCATTTTCTGAGTAATGCCAAAGGTATGGATATAATTGAATCCATTCTTATATCAATAAAACGTTTATGGTTATAGTTTGTTTTTTACGGCTTAATTATATTGCACAAAATTGACTAAGGTTTATTAAGTATTTAAAAAAGATTAATCGTCAGGTCTTGATGATCGTAAAACAATAATACTCGAAGCTGGAAGAGAGCGTACATATACAACTAATAAAACACCATTAAAGAAAATTAATACGAGCCTATATTGCTATGACAATTAACTTGATAAAAAATGCAGTAGCCATTTAATGAGTAGTATGACCTCTATGATATTTTAACCCATTAAGATTCTTATACCTCTTACCACATACTTCACATCTATACGGTTTATCTTTCTCCATTCCCGCACCATCTAAATATGGTGTGTTTGACTCAGGGTCAATAATAGATATTGAGCCATCCGGATTTTCTTTCAAAGTTTGGTTTTGGTGACCATGCAAACGATGATATTTCAAACCATTTTGATTTTTATATGTCTTTTCACATCCTATCACGGGACATTTATAGGGTTTATGCTCATTGTTTTCCATGACGTACAAATGACGGGCAGGATCATCTATATACATACCATCTTCTTCATCACCATGAGGCGTATTTGTATTAGGTGAATTCATCATCGAGTTGGCTTGATTGGAGTGTTGATGAACTTGCTGCGGATGTATTTGTTGAGGCTGTTGTATTTGATGATGTGGGCTAAATTGAGTGTTACTAGGTATAGCGTTATTTTGAGGAATTGGCGACGCTTGGTTGATCGTTTGCTGCTGTATATTAAAATGTGACGTTTGCAAGTTCAATCCAGGTTGATTTTGGTTTGCCATAAGATGTGGCAGTTGATGATTCTGGAATTGTTGGGTATTACTTTGGTGATGACTATTATTTAAGAAAACATCATTTGTAGAAACTGTCTCCATTATATTATGCATATTATTCAAATTATTCCTATTTCTATTGGAATTTAATAAATGACTTTGGTCTGCAGGAGGAGAAGGACTAATATGTGCTTCCTCATAATGTCTTAATAAGTCATGCAAGGTAGGTAATAGTTGACCACAACAACTATAATCCTTACAATAGTCAGCCTCTAAATCGGGTAAATATGAAGTTTGAACAGGGGGTGACATAGATATTCCATGATTATTATTGTAGCGGAAAGACCCACGTCTAGGATTAATCAAGTTTGGATGATGTGAAGATGAATTATTAACGTTGTTGTGTGGAAATGCATTAGCATTAGAGTTTGCATTCAACATCATCACTTCATCCTTTAACCAAGATCCTATGGTAACAGATCCCCACGAAATACCACCCATACCTTGTGAATGAGCCATAGATTCCCTTCTAAATCTTGAATTATTAAAAATAGATTGATGTCTTTGATATGTGATATCTATTGGTTGAGGGATTAAGTGGTTATTATCATTGTTTCCGGAAGGATTATTCGGTATATTTATCCCTGAAGAGGCTGTAGATCCAGATGGATTGCTATTTTCAAATATCTTAGTATTAAACATTGGTATTCAGTTTAATATCTTTAACCAGATCTAGAGTTAAATTTATGCTAGAAGTTTAATTTATAAATATTATTATTGTTGGTGGCACAGGTAATTGACTATATGGGCAATCCAGGCTGTTTACTGTAAATGTATATGACGCCTCAGTTCAATCCTTTAACTGCAACAAATATTAATTCTATTAGCTTTGAAAGATACTCCAACGAGAACTATCAATCGTCTTAGTAGTACTTGTTAATTATAATTGAACTTCTAACGATTATTAATTTCAATATTTGACTTCCGTGCACGACTCTTTAACCTTAAATACGACTATCACAGAGATGGTAGCAATAAGTATGAGTATTGAAATTTGTACCTATAATTATCAAAACTTTAACTTTTTAATCAACTATTACAAGTCAAGATAGCTTATTACACAGAATAGTACTAGTCTTTTGTTAATAAGGCGTATAATATGGTTCTATATATCAGAATATCTTTGTGTAATACAATATGCTGACATAAGCTATATTATCATGATAGACGAAAAAAAGAAATTTTTGCGTCCTTTTATGCAAAAGTGGCGGGTAATTGGTTTCATATTGCAGATTTCCACCAATCATATTCATTGATAATTGCTTTGTCCTTACAATTTCACCCTTAAATTTAATCCTCCTTAACTTTATAACAAAGGAGTATTTCACTTCCATAGGGTTTAAGCTTATCACAGTCTTCTACAATTTTTTTTATTCATGCAATCCCTTTTAAAACATATTCGTATTCTACAATATGATTAAATCGGCAATAAGCTTTGTATCGCGGATTACCTGTTAGATAAATTTCATACCGTAAATTTCCTAACAACGGTATCTTGCAAAGTCCGCATATATAATTTCATAACACAAAGATGAATTAGTCCTCACTTGAGTTTTTTGTGGGCAGATGTCCCGATCTACCGAGCTGCAAATACTAGCCAGATGGCACATTTTACAAATTATGGTTAATTAAATTGGATCAAGATAAAGGATTTTAGTATATTTAATATATTTAAAGAGGAAGATTCATGCGAATTTAATATTTGAATTTGAGAAAGTGTTGAATTCGTTTTAATGATCGGAACTCCTAGGTTTTGATGTAATTGCAAAAACTGTTATTTCAGCTCAATTCTTAACAATGTTTGAACTTATTAAAAACAACTAGTAAATATACCATTTAGATATTCTTAGGATAAATAGTTTTGTAAGTTTTGTGACGTTTAATTTAAATAAAAAGTTTCCGAAACAGTTGGCAGGAATAATATCAAACTCCAAATAAGTATAGAAAAAGATAGTCAATACAAGGTCAGTCCATACCTAGTTTTAACTTCTGAAAAAGGCTATCAAGGCCTTGAGTTCTTGTGTGGAAGTACTCTTTTGTTCGAAGGAGAAATAGCAGATGTAATATTTCCTCTCTTGTGTCATTTAAATGGTTAAATAATAAATATGATTTACACATGGGATTGATCAAAAAAAATCCCAATTCTTCTATATTATAGATATTGGTATTGGAAAGCAATACTAAAATAACTAAAGATGACAGAATTTCCACAACGAATTAAAAGCGGAAAAGCTTATAAACACAAATATAAATAGGTTTTCATGGAATTAATAGGACCCCATTTAATGAAGATTTGATTTACTACACCAAAAATCGTATCTTCCCACTTAGCTCAGTTATTGGACTCTTTGTTCCCAGCGGAACTTACGTTTTTAAGTCTTGAATTTATGGTTATAGATATAACAATAAAGCATCAAGAATCTTCTTCAATACATAATCTTTATCAAATTTAACCAGCCTAAAGAAAATGAAATATTTGGGAATATCTGTTTATTTACTTTTATCTGGCAAATTTCATTCGTGTTGAACTAATCAAGTAGCTGGAGGTACTAAAGCTCGATGAAGTAGCTAATGGATGCAACTACTTCTTTTTAAAGTATAGTATTTACTATTCTATTGGATAAAATCAACTTGAATATTAATATTATAGTATATGAAAAAGAATTGAATTAAAATAGAATATATAATATAGGGCCAATCCAAGTGGCACAAGAATTAAAATTAATCACAATAAACGTTTCTAATTAAAATGAACTCCACATCCAGTCATTTGGTACGTTGTTAATAGAAGATTTTCTATTATTAGCATCCACCACGATCGTGTCTTCATTTGATAACTCACTTAAAGATGAATTTAATATTTTAGAGCATTGAATATTTTCAGAGTTAACTGATGCATTTTTCACATAAGGATTCTCCACAAATATGTAAGGCATTTTCAATTTCTTTGAGTTTATCTCACTTAATAAATTAGAATAGATCACACCACACTTTTTGCAAATTTTTTCATTTTTAAAGGATTTAACTAGATTTGCATCGAAAGAAATCATCTTCAAATTACTGAACACAGGAATTATGAATCTTGCATTCAAATCAAGGAGGATTATTTCAGTACTGCTATCAATTAAACAGTTTGAACAAAAAACAAATCCACAGTAACGACAGTGGTGTCTTCTTTTTGAAGGGAAAAAGAAGCTTGCAAAATTGGTAAAGCATTTCAAACAATGATTACTGAAGTTATCTGGTTTCCAGTGCACATGAGTAGGCTCGATTGTGGTGCTTGAACTCAGCATAATTTCTCTATTTTCAGCTAGGATCGCCTCGCTGTGCTCTTTATAGTTTGATCCGTCTTCCTGTAGCGAAGTTGTCGATTTTATAGGTCTTAACACAGCAGGTGTACATAACGGCTTTTTAAGTTCATACATTTGCTTTAAACAAAACGACGATTTAAATACATCATTAGACACAGATAAAGATCCTTTAAGGTTGTTATCATCCATTTTCTCATCCGATGTTTTATTTGTATTTAAATTATCTAACGCACGAAGAAGCCTTTCCTCATTTTCATTATCTTTTTCATAGATATAATTATCGCTAGTGTAGTTGAGTATAGTTGTACTCTCAGATGTGTTATTATCACTGTTGACTGGCACAGAGAACCTCCTAGTGGGCTTCCAAAGGTCAAAGTTTGCTGGAAGGTATTTCGAGTTTTCACTGGATTCTGCAGTCTCATCGTCGTTTTTATTCTCTTCTATAGAATTATGATCTTTATACGATGAATCACTGCTACTGCCCTTCAGCTTCATTGTACATCCCCCAATACTATGTCTGCAAGTTTGTCCTTGATTCCCATATGTATAGCAATTTGCAAGACTCATCCGAGGTGCACGGATTTGTTCATCGTAGTCAACTTCTCTGTAAGGTATAATATTGCCATTCAAAGTAATGAGGTTACGTACTGAGGAACTGTTGGAGTTACTAGCAGAATCTGTGTTTGAGGTAGATGTTGATGAAGGAATAATATTTGAAATCTGAGATTGATGTCGCTGAAATGACGCTTCATCTATAGGTTTCTTTCTGAACGAAAACTGAGGCAACTCCGCTGCTTCTGTTTTAGATTCAGAGATCATCACTAAACTATATTCTCCAAAAACACAAGGCCAGCCTAATCTAATTCTTATTATTTGTCAGTAATTTTATTCGACTTGAGAACTATTAGCGAGATGATCAAGGATTGATAAGTCTTTATCTTTATCCTGCACCGAAAACTAGGAATTTGAGAAGAAGAAATTTGATTGGCTGAGCTATTTGTTCAAGATAACTAAGCGAGATAATAGCATCTTTGTTTATTGAAAATGGGCTACTAAAAATTTTACACTACATGCATAGCCCTTGCTCTAACAAGTGATACACAACGTAAGCAATTAACTACAATATTTCAAGACTTTTAAGCATTTTATATATAGCATTTATTCATAGGTAGTACACCATTATATAGACATAACCATTTTTAATCAAAGGATCTAGCATAGTCGTAATTTTAACTATAATTACGAGTAAGTCTTACTCAATATCTTTGTAAACTTAATCCTTCAAGACAATATAAAGGGCGTGTAACATACCAGGGAACCAAACAAAACAACATAAAATAATGTTAATCCATAAAGGCATGGTTGCCCCTTCCCTCATGAAAACAGCAAGAGGTGGTAAAAGAAGGGCTATATTAAGTTAGTATGTGACTTTAAACTCATCATTGGATAAAGCAACTATGTAGTCAAGCGTCGATTATCATTTTAAGGATTAGTAATTTTGAATTTTACCCTATTTTTATGGAAATTAAAAATACCCCAGTTCATTGATATTCTAGTCAATTTTGATAACAAGATACAAGACCACTAATTTGTATTCACATACCTATTATGATAGCAACTATTTTTTCAGATTGCATTGTTTATTGATTATATAGGGATAAATTCAAGAATAATTAAGCAAAATTAATATGGAGGAATTTGAGGTTTTTTCAAGAGTGTAAGGTCGGTCCATTTATGTCGTAAAAAATAAAATACTAGGCTTAAAGTGGTTTTATACAAGATTAAAAAATAAATTAATAGGAGAAGTTATACTACAAATTATGACTTTTAATAATTTGATACATACTTGGCTGAAGCTTTATTCGTATATTCTCTAATTGAATACGTAATAATAATCCAACTTCATTCGTTCAATATTAGAGACGATAAACTCTTCCGGGCTTGAAAGTCTCACGTGAATTTAGTGGGGTTAAGATTCGTTCATAAAGTTCCATTTCCTACTTAGAAATATATAGAGTCAATAATCAATAACTATGCGACAGTAGTCACGTTCTTTACTTCGATAATATCTTTGCAGCTTCCCCGGTCTTTTCGAACCTATTTCTGTCATCAAGATCACCTCTATTCAACATTGATGTAAGGACTTCAGTGTAAGGTGCCTTGGTATTAGATGGAGGGTTGTTAGTCTTAACCTTAGTGAAGTAATTTTCGTAGAAATTACCATCGTAGTTACCAATGGAAGAGTTAATCACCATATCAGTTAATTTGAAAGAATCGGTTAATGGAATAACATGTGGTCTGATTTCTTTACATAACAGTGGAATAAAAGTAGAAGTTAATACTGAAATCAACTTGGTTGGAATAACTGAGTAAGCTAAGAAATCACCTGAAAACTTTTGTAAGACAATAGATGCAGAGTATAATCTTCCTAACGATTGCAAGTATGGGACAATTTCTTTATCTTCTGTTTCATCAATCTTGTCTAAGAATGCAGTCAAAAGATAATGATGAGCTTTCAATTTTGAAATGGTAACCATATCAGGACCAATAGAGTCGAATTTTCCATTATTTTCCTTCAAATTAATAGTAGCTTGGTTACCTAACCTAATAATAGCAACTTCGACGGCTCTCAAAACCTTTCTAGTATCTTTCAAGTCATCAAGAGATTCTAAGACTGGCTTATCATTCAAATATTGCTTAGCATCATTCAAGAAGGATAATGAGCCCTTGACTTTCTTGCCTTTATCTAAGACTGAAGCTAAATGGTTAATCAATGGTTTACCAATTGAAGTAGCCAAAATGTTATTATCACCTTCCCAGGTACATTGCACAACCCAATCGTTGTAAGCCTTACCAAAACCAGAATAAGCAGAATATCCATGACCACCACAGGCTTGTCTGCATTCATCGATAACATCTGCAGCCAACCAGGTACAAGTAGACTTTAATGATCCCGAATCAACGAATAAACTCTTCATTTCTTCAATAGAAGCCATGATTTTACCCATGTCATTAGATTTGGCAGCGTTATCCAAAGTATTTAAAGTGTTTTCGATAGTTTTCTCTAATTTCCAACCACTAGCGGATATAACATAACCTAATGCTAAGTATGGTAATAATCTTCTTTGGTGTAAAGGATAGTCAATAATTTGTGTTTCGAGTTCAGCACCTTTCTCCTTGAATTGTCTTCTACCGACGGCATATCTCAATGCAATAGTAGTCATTCTAGATATTACTCTGAATGAATCCACAACCATATTCACTCTACCTCCTAATAATGCAGAGTAAGCTAATTGCTCCAATGGTGGTAAGGTCACTTCACCTTCTCTTGTGACTTTACAGAACTTTTGCAACATGAAAAATCTTGGAATTCTCACATTAGAAAATTGAATCCAACCATTATCAATACCATCTCTTCCCATTTTAGCACCAATATCACCGACAGTAACACCAGGATACATGTCAAAATTAGTGTCTCTTAATGGAACAACGAATGTTTTAACACCGTAGTCCTTACCATCAACAATTAATCTGGCATAAACAGAACAATGAGTAGCGGAGTGCGCAGCACCACCGATCCACCATTTAGTAGCTCCAATATGAGGAGTGTTGATTACGAATTCATCAGTCTTTTTGTCAAATGTTGCTGTTGTTTCTAACCCAGGAACATTGGATCCATGACCCATTTCTGTCATACCAAAACAACCATAAATATTTCTCAATTTAATAGTTCCCTTCTTGTTAGTCCAATAGTCGATTTGTTCAAGAGTACCATTACCTCTAACACATGATAAAAACAATCCCAAGTTAATACCAACTCTAGTAGATACTTGCGGATCAATCAATCCAATAAGTGATAATCTGGAATGGAAGACTTCAGGAGTATCGGTCTCTAAATATCTACTTAAACGATCAATTTTTCTAGCAGTAGCTTCTCTTTGTTTAGCTTTATCTTGTTCATAATAATCTGGACTTGTACTCAAGATTGGATCTCTCTCAAATTGTTGAATTATATCTTGTACAAGTTCAGATTTTTCCTTCGAGCCTTCTAAGAAGTAGTTCATCTTGGTGGTATCCACCAGACTTCTTTCTCTTTCAACTTGAATTAAGCTTTTAGGGTCAGGACCCTTTGATGTACTAACTGTATTCGTTGAGATAGCCATTGTTGATTTTTGTCAATGTATAACGCTTTTGAAATCAAATACAACGAGAATTTAATCACTTAAATAGTAATTAATTCTCCACAAATAAATAATTTTAGACCGAGGTTGACGTTTGCCTCTATCAGTCGATTATCGAGGGGAGAAACTTAAAGACGCATAAAAAAAAGTTAGACCTCTGCCAAATATGGGGCACTGATCCGGAATTTACAACTATTCTAACCATAAGCGAAATAGTTTGACTTATTTCCGCAATGGCCCACTTCAAGTACAATCATATTTTTAAGCCGAACAGAATGTTCTAAGCTTCCGTAATATGAAATTTGGCTAGTTTTTTAGCAATATGATTATTATGAAAATTAACTTCAATTGAAGGCTGTATTCTGAAAGAGATTTAGTCGGTATTATAATTTTGGAATCATAAATAATTCTTACTCCATTAAAGACTATTTAAAAATGCACAAATTATTAGTAAATCAAATAGACCCATATTTTTTGATTGGTCATTTAGTTTTGGTTCTTGAATGTTTTTTATTTACTTAAACTGAATACATTCGACAAATTAACCTATCTTTTTATAAAATATTATTAGGCCAAAAGTAACCGACCTCGGATTCATGTTGATTTCACTAAATCCATACCCTACAATATGTTATAGTATAGAAAATCAAAGCAATCCCAAAGTAAGTATTCTTGTATTCGTGTTACAAAATCGTCTTATTAAATTTTGTAAATATATTGGATAAATATTTCAGTATATATTTTATATGTACAAAGATACAAAGGTGAAAGGAAATGAATCTAGGTTAAACAAGCTTTTCCTTCCCTTATCATAGGAATCATAAACAAATTCATTAATTGCTATTATATTCAAACTTATAATTGTGGAACAAACATTTCCATTAATGGGGATTGAATGAATGCAACACCAGCAGCAAATAAAGCAACATTAACTCCAATAGTAAAAGTTGGAGATTTTCTAAATTGTTCAAACTTAGAAGTTTCGCTAGGTTGTTGAGTTGGGATTCTACCGGACATATTATTTTATCTTAGAATTCTATACTTAAATGAACAGTTAATGTCATTCTGTCGATTAAATTTTTTCAGTTCTCACCTGAGTCACATGATCGTCTTTTTTTTTTTGTTTTTTGTGTTTACACATCGGTTAATTTGACATGTAAGACAAAGGATCAGTACGAAAACTAATCGTTATATAGAAATGGCTTCTATTGATGTTGATTTAGGCGTAACAGCTGATACAACCTATTCTATTGCTGGAAAACAGATTAAGTTTAATTCTGCTTCTGATATTGAAGCTAATATTAAAGAATTAGATGCGTTCCAAAACTTGAAGAAAATTGATTTCTCTGGTAACACTTTAGGTATAGAAGCTTCTAAAGTCTTAAGTGAAGCAATTTTAAAACATAAGGATACCTTATGCGAAATTGATTTCTCCGATTTATATACTGGAAGACTCAACACTGAGATTCCAAAGTCTTTAGAATACTTATTACCTACTTTATTGAAATTACCGAATTTAAAACTTATCAACTTAAGTGATAATGCATTTGGGTTACAGACAATCGACCCAATTGAAGATTATTTATCCAAGGCTGTGTCTATTGAACATTTGATATTGTCTAATAATGGGATGGGTCCATTCGCTGGTTCTAGAATTGGGGGCTCTTTATTTAAGTTATCCCAAGCTAAGAAAGCTGCTGGAAAATCTTCCTTAAAAACCTTTATTTGTGGTAGAAATAGATTAGAAAACGGCTCAGTTAATTACTTAAGCGTTGGTTTAAGAAACCATGAGGAATTGGAAGTTGTGAGATTATATCAAAATGGTATTAGACCAGCAGGTATTTCAAAGTTGATAAGCCAAGGTTTAGTTAACAACAAAAAGTTATCTGTTCTTGATTTACAAGATAATACCGTTACTACTAAGGCTGCAGAAATATTAGCGGAAGTCTTACCTTCTTGGACTAACTTAACTGAGTTAAACCTTAATGATTCTTTGTTAAAAGCAAAAGGATCCTTAAAAGTTATTGAATCATTAACAAAGTCTGTGAGAGAAAAATTAACTACTTTGAAATTGCAATACAATGAATTAGAAGCTGATAGTTTAGAGATTTTGGTCTCAGCCGTTAAAAACAACTTACCTAATTTGAAGGTCTTAGAATTAAATGGTAATAGATTTGAGGAAGACTCCGAATTTGTGCAATCTATCACTGATATATTTGAAGATAGAGGATATGGTGAACTTGATGAACTTGATGAATTAGAAGAAATTGATAGTGATGAAGAAGACGAAGATGATGAGGAAGAGGAGGACACATTAGAAGACGACCTTGATTTAGACGAATTAGAAAAGGAATTAATGGGTGTACCAGAAGTAAAGGATACCTCTGTTGATGCTATTGCTGAAGAATTGTCAAAATCTCATATTAATTAATGAGAATAATTGAATTTTAGTTAGATTTGTATATTCAATATATTCGCGATAATCGTAACTTTTTTTTCCTCTAAGAAATTTATATATGTCAAGTCTATTTAAGCTTTCCATTCAAGGTGTTAGATCCTTTGATTGTGAACGTTCTGAAACAATTCAGTTTGGTTTTCCTCTAACCTTAATATGTGGTCAAAATGGCTGTGGGAAAACAACCATAATTGAATGTTTGAAGTATGCGACCACTGGTGATCTACCACCAAATTCTAAAGGTGGAGCGTTTGTTATTGATCCGGAAATAGTGAGTAGAAACAACGTAACAGCACAAGTAAAACTTGCTTTTAAAGATGTTAATGGAAGATCTATGATTACTACAAGATCCATGCAATTGACCAAAAAAAGGAACACCAGTAAAGCAGGAGGGAATACATTTAAAACTTTGGAAGGGCAATTAGCTATTATTCAACAGGGTAATAAACAGACACTATCCACAAAGAATGCTGAGTTAGACTCACGAATACCAATACATTTGGGTGCTTCTAAAGCAATTTTAGATTACGTGATATTTTGTCACCAAGATGATAGCTTGTGGCCGTTAAGTGAAGCTTCTGTATTGAAAAAAAGATTCGATGAAATATTCGAAGCTTCAAAATTTACAAAGGTTCTAGATAATCTTAAGGATATTAGGAAAGAAATGACAACGGATATAAGACTCATCGAACAAAATGTCAAGCATATGAAGCTTGATAAAGATAGGTCAAGGAATATTAATGAAAAGGTTGATAAAGTAAACGAGCAGATTGACTCACTTAGCAATCAAATTATCACAATAAAACTAGAAATTGAAAAGAAGGATAAAGAGGCCGAAGGATTATTCGTAAGGCATCAAGAATACCAGCAGACTTTAGCTAAATATGACCAGCTAATTCAGTCTAAGACTTTAATTCTTCAACAATTAGAAAGATTTGAGGGTAATATTACTATACTAGATGATTCATATGAAGATTTAGTTACTAAAAAAGATAATTTTAATAAATTTATTGAAGAAAAGGAAAGTTTAATTCAGACATCCCAATTAAAATTGGAATCAAATAAAAATGAGTTGAAGAGTGTTAATGATCAATTAAATGAACTTACAAGGATGGATGGTTATTTAAAATCAAAAGAAACTGATTATCTTAAAAATTTAAAGAATCTTAACCTCTTGGTAGAAAATTTATCTTCTGAATTGGATTATCTGCTTGATACAAATGAAAGTGAAAGCAAACGCTTTGAGACGTTTCAAAATAAACTAAGCAAGAAAATTGACGATTTGAAAATAAATTTCTCAAAAGCTGTTTCCTCAAATAAGGAAAAAGACCAGTCAGTAAGAAAAGAAATTCAGGAAATATTAGGTTCCATGTCACAGGAAGAAGAACGTAAAAAAATGTATGAGCAAGAAATTGAAAACCATAGAGCAAAAGTCTCATCATTAAGGAAAAAGATTGGATTATTAGAGTCAAATGGAGATGATATTGATATTAAAAAGGCTGAACTAGAATCTTTGGAGGTAAAATACACCAAAAAAATGAACTCTTTAAATGTAGAGCAATTAGATGGTGAAATACGGGAACGAAAGAAAAGGTTAACGGAATTAGAAACTGAGGTAGAAGAAATAAATAAAAATATTTCTCTCAACAATAGGCAATCTGACATGCGTGCAAAATTAGAATATATGAAAGAATCAAAAAAATCTAAAGAGCTTGTATTGAACAAACTTATTTCAAATAATTCCGAATTATTCAAAGATGAAACAGGAAAAGTTTTAGACCCTGAAACTTGTAACTCATACTTAATCGAAGTAATAAATGAAAAATCTAACTTACTCAACTCTTATCAAGGAAATATGGATAGAGCTAGAAAGGATGCAGATTATTGTAGAACGATGATTGATTCTAGACAACAAGATATTATCAAAATCGATGAGGATTTAGAAAGGAAAAGAAAAAATATTGAAAAAATCATTAAGGTTGATGAAATTGAAAGGTATGAAGACATTTTAAAGGATGCCGAAGATGATTATAATATTACTTATGAAAACCTCAATACATTTGATGTATCCAAGCAATTTAAGATAAGAGCTATTGAAATTGCTGAAAAACAAAATCACTGCCAATTATGTCAACGATCTTTTGATGAAAGTGGATTGAAAAGCTTTGTATCATTGCTTAAAAGTAGTTTAGAACTGAGTGAATCGAAAAGTATTGAAAATGATTTTAAGGAAGCTAAAAAGGACCTAGAAGAGATGAAATCAATACGTGATGATATATTTCAATATAAAAAGCTCAATGCTGATGTAAAAGAGATACGAGAAACAGTGGATAAAGATAAAGTTACTTTCAAAGAAAAGGAGAAAAATCTACAGGAAGAAATAAAAAGGTTTAAAGAATTGTCTGATAAATTAGAAATTTTAAACTCTCTTAGAAAACCGGTAGGTGATATTCATAGGGTGAAAAATGAAATAAAAGAAAACGACAAACAGTTAAACGATTTGGAAAAAGAATTGAGTAATTATGGTGTATCAGATATGTCATTAGAAGATTTGCAAACTTCACAATCTAAAAAAAATCTTGAACTCAAAATATTACGTCAAGAAATAAACGACAAAACTGACTTTAAATATTCCCATCAGAAGGAAATTTCTAGGCTAGAGGCAAATGTTAAAGATATGAAATTAACCATTAGCAATTTGGAAAGCTCCTTTAAGGATATTAAAAACTTTACTATTTCCATCAATGAATCAAATGCTCTGATTAAGGATCTTGAATCGAGGATATCAAAAAGCTCTGAATCTTTAGATCGATTGAAGGAATCTTTCAAAGAAAACCAAGACAAGTTGGATCTGCTAGTTGATAAAATACGTAGTGAAGAAAATGAAAAGAGGGAGTATATTGATTATCTTTCCGGTAAATTGACAAGTATTTCTGATTCATACGTTAGTATTATGGAGTTTGAGAAGAATGAGAAAGATAAGATACAACAAAATTCAATAAAAATAAATAATCTTACCAAAGAAAAAGAACTGATTAGCAAGGAAATTGCTGAAATGGAAACCAATATTCAGTCTATTCTAAAAGAGGTAAGTCATTCATCTAGTATTGAACACAATATTATTGCAAACATTGATTACAGAGATCTAAAGAATGAGATCACAAATATTGAAGATAATATTCTGAAGCTTAATATAGATATGGCGACTACCAGAAGAGATGAATATCAGAAAGCTACATCTGACCTTCGCGAAGTTATAGCATCTCTCAATGCTGACTATGCTAGTAAATCAGGTGAAATCAAGCAACTCAGGGACCAAATTAAGACATTAAGACATGAATTGGAATCTGACTACAAGGATATTGATAAACAATTTCATGAAGAATGGGTTAAGCTTCAAGCTAATTTATTAATCTCTAATGATATTCAAACTTACTCTAAAGCGTTGGATAACGCTATTATGAAATACCATAGCATGAAAATGGAAGATATCAACAGGATTCTAAAAGAGCTTTGGTCTCAAACATATAAAGGGACAGATATTGATTCTATAGCTATAAAGAGTGATGTTAATATTCAAGCAAAAGGGAACAGATCTTATAATTACAGAGTTGTGATGTATAAATCAAATGCTGAGTTAGATATGAGAGGTAGATGTTCTGCTGGGCAAAAAGTTTTGACGAGTATTTTAATTAGGCTTGCGCTAGCAGAATGTTTTGGTGTGAATTGTGGTATGATTGCATTGGATGAGCCAACAACAAATTTGGATACTGAAAATGCAGAATCATTGGCTCAGGCTCTAAACCAAATAATTTCATTTAGAAAAAGTCAAAGGAATTTTCAATTAATTGTGATTACACATGATGAAAAATTTTTGAGCCATATCAATGGTGATAGATTTGCTGATCACTTTTATAGGATTCAAAGGGATGAAAATCAAAAATCCACAATTTACAGTTTACCCATTAGTAAGATTCATGATACATACTGATTAATAATCTATGGGTGTATTCTTTGTATCTAGATATTTCGCATGAAGATGTTTATCTTTTTCACACCACACTTTTTCAAGCCATTTTTCTAATTTATGTCTTTTAGCTGGAACTCGTACTAAAGACTTGGATTTTATATCCACATTAATGGTAATAGGATATTCGTTAGCAAAAATATCTATTAAAGATGGAAGTATAGTTTCCTTGTCTGACTTATTCTGAACTTCATAATATATCGATAAATCGTAAATTTTTGTAAATTTATAGTTATTGAATATTCGAATAGAAGAAATAGCATTATAGAAAGCTGAAAATCGTGGATATAGAGTGTGTCTCAAATTTGGTAGATAGTACTTTTCGCTCTGTCTACCTTGAAGATTTGCACCTTCTTCCGTCCATATATTTACTTCAGGAAATATAACGATCCATTCTGGAATTTTACTTGTAATAACTTTTTCAAATAAACAGAAGCTTAAACCTTTTTCTAGCTCCCAGTTTTCATCACATTTCAATATATTTAGTAAAACTTTCAAGTTTGGTAGCCGCCAAAGGGTGAACCATGAAAAGAAGTTAACCCTTGGTAATGTTAATGAGTTATTCACCAGCTTACCACACTCAACCTTACTGGAATACTTAGCTAGATATGCAATGACTATGTAATCAGCTAAGGACTGGTGATTACAAATTATTACTGCAGACTCTGACTCTATTTCTTCTCCCTGAATTATAATCTTAACATTATTTAGTTCCTAGATATCTTAGTATTTATCATTCAAAAAAAGAAAGACACAACTTACAATTAAATAAAAGCATAATTCCCAAAACATTGAATATGCCAGTCTTTTGAAATTGTTGGTGCTTTCTGGCAAAATAAAAACTAATATATTGCAAATTATGGCAAAAAAATGGTAATATATCAAAAAATTGAGCAAAATAAAGAAAACAAATAAAGCTCTCAACCAAAGTAAAAAGCTTATTACATTTAGGTCTTTTTTTGAACGTAATCCTATATGTTTTGTTAATTCCATCACTTTATGTTTTAGCCAGAAATTATTGCAACTAAGTTATGCGGATTTTCTCTTTTTCACAACCACAAGTTGCAATCAAGTTTCGTGCGGCTTCAAAATAATTTTTTTAAGATGAGGAATCTAAAACTAATAATTAAACTAATAGTTAATATAAACATAAGTATATACTAGAAATTATGTCTCGGTTAATTGTTAAGGGGCTTCCTAAGTATTATACAGAGGAAAAATTAAGAGATTACTTTGGCAAAAAAGGAAATGTTACTGATGTAAAATTGATGAAAAAGAGAAATGGTGAATCAAGAAGATTTGCATTTATTGGATATAAGTCATCAGAAGATGCAGAAAGTGCCGTATCATATTTCAATAACGCTTTTATTGACACTGCTAGGATTGATGTACAATTAGCGAAAACTTTTTCTGACCCAACTGTGCCTTTATCATTCAAGCAAAAAAGGAGAATACAAAATGACAACCTTAGAGAACAGGAAGAAAGATTATTGAAGGAAGAAGAAGAAAGGAAAAACAAAAAACAAAAGAAGCATTCATCAATCGACGATGAAATTGCATCAAATCCTAAGTTAAGAGAATTTATGGAAGTTATGAAGCATTCTCATCAAGTCAAATCATGGGCAAATGATGATATTGCTGATGGAACTGGTGCACCAAGTGCAAAATTATTAGAAGATGCATTAAAAAAACAGGATGGAGATGTAGAATCAAATGATAATATAGATAAATATGAAGTCATAGCAGCACCAAATGCCGGTAGTGATGATGAATATGAAGATTTCAACAAAGTAAATCATAAGAACCAACTGCCTGAATTAGATGAAGACGAAGACGATGAAAAGATGGTTAGTCTTAATGACTTACCAGAGAATGATATTGCCGCAAACGACGAAACTGTTTCAGATTTAGATTGGCTCAGGCAAAAAAGAGTTAGAATCAGGGAACAACCAGAAGAAGAGAAGGAAGAGAATGAGATGAGCGAGGAGACACAAGATAATATTAAGGAAGAAAGTGTTAATCCAGAACCTGAGCAGCGAATTCATAATGAATCTAATGAACCACAAGAAACCCCCGAAGAACTGATCAAAAGAAAGATCATGATAACTGGTCGTTTATTTATTAGAAATATATTGTATTCATCGACAGAAGAAGATTTCAGAAATTTGTTTGGAAAATATGGTCCATTAGAAGAAGTTCACATTGCTGTCGATACACGTACAGGTGCATCAAAAGGTTTTGTTTATGTTCAATTTAATAACAATGAAGATGCTGTTAAGGCATATGAAGATTTAGATAAGGAAATCTTTCAGGGTCGTTTATTACACATATTACCTGGTGAAAAGAAGAAAGATCATAGATTAGACGAATTTGATATTAAGAATTTACCTTTAAAGAAACAAAGAGAATTGAAAAAGAAAGCGCAGGCATCCAAAACTCAATTCAGTTGGAATTCATTATATATGAGCAGTGATGCAGTATTGGAGTCAGTAGCAGCAAAGATGGGTGTTTCGAAATCACAGTTAATAGACCCTGAAAATTCTGGCTCTGCAGTTAAACAGGCATTGGCTGAAGCCCATGTTATTGGGAATGTAAGAAAATATTTTGAGGACAGAGGTGTAGACTTGACCACTTTTGATAAAAAGGAACGTGATGATAAGGTAATATTAGTTAAGAATTTTCCATATGGTACTACTATTGAAGAAATTGGAGAAATGTTTTCACAATATGGGCAATTAAAGAGAACTTTAATGCCACCAGAAGGAACTATAGCGATTGTTGAATTCAGAGATGCGCCATCCGCTAGAGCAGCATTTACAAAATTAGCATTTAGAAGATTCAAGAAGTCTATTATATACTTGGAAAAAGGTCCTGTAGACTTGTTTATCAGGGAACCAGCAAAGAATGAGACAGTATCCACTACAAAGGATGTTGATAGCAAGGCAGTTGAAGCTAAAATAACCGCATCTGAGCTTTTGGATAGTGAAAATGTCGAGAACAATGAAGCTGTTGCAATTGACGGTCCTACTATTTCTATCTTTGTTAAGAACTTGAACTTCTCTACTACATCTCAACAATTGATACAATTGTTCAAGCCTTTACATGGATTTGTGATAGCTTCTGTTAAAATGAAACCTGATCCTAAAAAACCTGGAAAATTTTTATCAATGGGGTTTGGTTTTGTTGAATTTAGAACAAAAGAACAAGCTGATACTGCTATTACTACATTGGATGGACATGTATTAGATGGTCACAAATTACAACTCAAGATTTCTCATAGACAGTCAGGCTCTTCTACAAATAAGGATTCTAAAAAGAGTAATAAGTCCAATAAAATTATTATTAAAAATCTTCCATTCGAAGCATCAAGAAAGGATGTTTTAGAATTATTCGGAGCATTTGGTCAATTAAAATCGGTCAGAGTACCCAAGAAATTCGATAAATCTGCTAGAGGTTTTGCGTTTGTTGAATTCAATTTACTCAAAGAAGCAGAAAATGCTATGGACCAATTAGAAGGTGTTCACTTATTAGGTAGAAGATTAGTAATGCAATATGCTGAACGAGATGCGGAAGATGCGGAGGCAGAAATTGAACGAATGACTAAAAAGGTAAAGAAGCAAGTTGCAACTCAACAACTAGCAGCAGCTAGGCTATCCGGCAAAGGTAAGGCTGCAGATTTCGATGAAGATCAAGAAGATGTATTTGGCGGTAATTAAATTAAATATTTAAATAGGTAATAAAATTTCCAACCATACCGAGAAGTATTAGATATTGTAGCTTTCACAGTTCTCTCAATAATACATAGAAGTGATTAAAAAATAAAAATAAAAAAAGAAATCTCCGATACCGGGAGTCGAACCCGGGTCTGCTCGGTGAGAGCGAACCGTGCTAGCCGTTACACCATATCGGACTTTATTGTTGTTTTGTAAGAATATGAAGGTAGAATAAGCTTCATACGAAACCCATAAGGTCCATATATCTATTCATATTATTAGTAGATAAACTAAGATTGGTTCTAGATATTGAGGTGCTGTTCCGTATAAGGAAAGAACCAATAGATTTTAAGAAACTATTATCAATAACCATAGTTAAAGCTCCGAGTATCTGAAATGCCGTTCAGATACTCCTCTGATAAACTATATATAAAGACCTATATTTCCCTTAGCTTGTAGCTCAACCTACAAGGGAGTTAGGTCTAATAAACATTTCACTAGCCTTTATAACCAATACCTTATTAGGACTGATTTCCTTACAGTTTTGTTAGAATATGCAATCAGGTTGACGTTCAAATAACGCTTACTTAATCATATACATTAGATATCCAACAATATTAACGGCTATACGTTCTAGAAATAATAATGCCCTTCCATTTAACGAAAGACTCAAGATATTAGATGGATTTAATATCAACCAAGATAACAGAAACCCTGCGTATCTGAAATGTCGTTCATGTTCTAAACAAGCGAATTTGGGCTAATAAATATTTTGCTAGACTATTTAATCTCCACAATCAATACAATTACCTGATATGGAAGGAATAACCTTTAGGTTTAGATGATCATATCTTCAAGGATACCGAGCTAGTTAGAAATAGAACATCTACTTATTTGATCAAATGGACCTACAAATGAATTCTGCAAAATACTATAAACTTCTCTAGTTATCCAATAGAATAAATCACGGATTTCTATACTACAAACCATAAAGAAATAACAGAGCATATAATAACCTGTTTATTATTCACAGTAGTCATAGTTTCATATTTATACAGATAAAATACATGTCAAGACACAAGCTCCATCAGAGTTAATTAACTAGAATTTTCAAGTTAAAGAGTACCTCAAGACAGATGTTATTCCTTAGTAAAATGATTTCACTCGCCGGATAGACTACCTTCCAGAAAACCGATCTGTGTTTAAAATCACCATTGATATATATGGAATCCTTAGAAATGGAATGCAGACAGATATAATCAGTTGCTTGGCTAAGGTGCATTTATCCAAAATATATAATCTTGCATTTATCCATTACTAATTTCCATAGATCCGGTTAGAAAGTATAGGTGAATTACAAAAGTAATATCGATCTAGTTATATTTCCAGACATGTATACTATTAGTTGTTTAAAATAATACTTTGTAAAATGCGTCATAATCAAAGGTGTATCGCATTTGGGGAACTGATTTTCTTCTAAAGGAGGTTGGTGTCCTCTTATATATAAGTCTTATATAAAACGGTAAAAGCTCTATTATGCTGGTAAAGACCGTATATATTGTTAAACTATATGCACTCAATAAACCTTTTTATCATCTACGACATATTTCCGAACTTCAGGCGTTTAACATAAACATCCACACGTGAGAATATCTAATTCAGGTTGGACTTAATTGTAGGAAATGGCCCAATTCATATCCTATCACACGTAGGCTAACCTTCTTTATTCGATCCAGACAATTATTAGATGCTGATTCGTCACCCAAAGTATCCTAAAATTTATTGGAAGACTTGTTTCAGTACCCCGACTCAGACATTATCGACAATACTATTTTCTTAGTATTTTCGTATTTACAATTAGTATACATGCATTTAGGAGAATACGTTATTTGCCGCCCCCTCTTTCGCAATAAATGACCTGATTCGAAATAGAAAACTATGGTTTTGAACGTTGCGTAACATTAAACCCCAGATTTTTGCTCAAGTGGGGATTTTTCTCAACATTTCAATTCTATAAAATCTCACCTGCCTGCACCCTGAGTAGGGGCTAAACGCCGTTTTCAGAGTATAAATTAGTATTACAGTTGACAAAAATTAATCTCTGTAAAGTATTTTTCTTTAAGGTATTCAGTCTCTAGAAAGTTCAGATTATATTTAAGAAGTTTTGTGTACAATGTCAGAACAATCTCACGTTACTTTAGACCATGAAAAGCAATTGCCTCCTCCAGCGGGGTTCTTAGAAAGAGCCAAAGAGAAACCTCACTTGGAGAGCTTTGAAACATACCAAAAATGGTATAAGCAATCCATTGAAGATCCAAATACATTTTTTGGAGAGAGAGCAAAGGAATTTCTTTCATGGGATAGACTTTTTGATGCAACTAGATATCCAGCCTCTACAGAAGACGACTTTAAGGATGGTGATATTCCATCTTGGTTTATCAATGGTCAATTGAACGCTTCATACAATGCAGTTGATCGTTGGGCACTTAAAGATCCAAAAAAACCAGCAATTATTTATGAAGCGGATGAAGTTGGAGAAGGAAGAATTATAACATATGGTGAATTATTAAGAGATGTCAGTAAGTTGGCCCAAGCTTTAGTGAAATTAGGAATAAAAAAGGGTGACTCTGTTGCTGTATACTTACCTATGATTCCTGAAGCACTTGTCACTTTATTGGCTATTGTTAGAGTTGGTGCAGTTCACTCGGTAGTTTTTGCTGGTTTTAGCTCCACTTCGTTAAAGGATCGTATTCTTAATGCTGATTCAAAACTTGTCATTACTGCCGATGAATCTAAAAGAGGTGGTAAGACAATTGAAACTAAGAAGATTGTGGATGATGCTTTAAAGGACTGTCCTGATGTAAAGGATGTTATTGTTTTTAAGAGAACAGGTAACCCACACGTCCCTTTCAATAATGAAAGAGATATTTGGTGGCATGAAGAGTTAGCTAAATATGGCCCATACTACCCTCCAGTTCCAGTTAACTCTGAAGATCCACTTTTCTTATTATACACCTCTGGTTCTACTGGTAAGCCAAAAGGTGTTCAACACAACACTGCTGGATATTTATTAGGTGCGTTATTAACTACTAAATACACTTTCGATGTGCATGAAGATGATATTATCTTTACTGCTGGTGATATTGGTTGGATTACTGGACATACCTACGTAGTTTATGGTCCTTTGCTTAATGGTGCAACAACTGTTGTTTTTGAAGGTACTCCTGCCTATCCAAATTATTCGAGATATTGGGAAATCGTAGATAAATATAAGGTAAACCAATTTTATGTTGCACCAACTGCATTGAGATTATTAAAGAGAGCAGGCTCAAAGTATGTCGAAAAGTATGATTTAAGCAGTTTGAGAACATTAGGATCTGTTGGTGAACCAATTGCAGCTGAAGTCTGGCACTGGTATAATGACAATATTGGTAGAGGTAAAGCACATATTGTCGACACATACTGGCAAACTGAATCGGGCTCCCATTTGCTTACTCCATTAGCCGGAGTAACCCCTACCAAGCCAGGTTCAGCATCATTCCCATTTTTTGGTATTGATGCTAAAATTTTAGATCCGGTAAGTGGTGAAGAATTGAGTGGTAATGACGTTGAAGGTGTATTAGCTATTAAGTCTTCTTGGCCATCTATTACAAGAGGTATTTATAATGATTACGATAGATTCATTGATACGTACTTGAAGCCTTACAAGAACTACTACTTCTCTGGAGATGGTGCCGCAAGAGATAAAGATGGTTTCTTCTGGATTTTAGGTAGAGTTGATGATGTTGTTAATGTTTCTGGTCACAGATTATCTACAGCTGAAATAGAAGCTGCTTTGATTGAACATGAATTAGTTGGAGAAAGTGCTGTTGTTGGATATGCTGACGAATTGACAGGTCAAGCCGTTGCAGCATATGTCTCTTTGAAGAATGATCCACCAGCTGATGAGGTTGATGCAATTAAGAAGGAATTAATTTTAACTGTAAGAAAGGAAATTGGACCATTTGCCGCACCAAAACTTATCTTATTAGTTGATGATTTACCTAAGACAAGATCTGGTAAAATTATGAGAAGAATTTTGAGAAAAGTTTTAGCTGGAGAATCAGATCAATTAGGTGATACATCCACTTTATCTAATCCTGGTGTTGTACAAAAGATCATTGATGTAGTTAACAATTCTACACGCTAGAATTGATAAAATATATGCTAACTTATTTATTTTTTAGTTACTTATTATTTCTCTTCGATTTAGATAAGGTAATTTCAATATAAAGATTTCTCGATCATTCCTTCATGAAGAGCAGTAGCATGAGGCTTTTTTGAAGTTACTAAAGGGGTAATTGAATTATTTACAAGGTACTCATGTGTGGTTGGCCCGATTGATGCTATTTGGAAAGAGTTATCTGATTGTCGTATGTAGTCAACAATTAGCTCAGTACCCTGTGGGCTAAAAAATACAATCCAGTTATTTTTTGAATTTATATTTTTAATTCCATCTATCGCTGAATTGAAATTACTGATGATATCTTTTCGTGATTCTGTTTTATATATAATTTTCTCCTTCAAATTATAATTATTATTTTTTAATTTTTTTGGAATAATATCCTTTCTAACCTCCCCAGTAAAGAACACAATCTCTTGGTCTTTAGGGACTTCCTTCAAAATTATATCAGCTAACACAGAACCATTTCCTGCTTCACTACCCCCTCGAACATCTTTGAAACCTAATTTCTCTAGAGCCTTGGAAGTAACAGGACCAACAGTATACCCAATTTTATCAAGAATACGTTCTCTACTGTGTCTGTCTACTTCACTTAAACAATCATTGAAAACCTCTACTGCTCTGTGACTTGTAATTATAAAAACTGGAACTTCTAAGAACTCCTGGCTCATTAAGTAATCTGAAGTACTTCTATGATCATAATGAGAATGCTTTAAAAGCGGTATGAAAATCGGATTTAAGTTCTTTTTCTTAAACAAGATATCATATTCATCAACAGGTTGAGTTTTATTCTTTAGAAGAATAATATTTCCTTCCATTTTTCTGTAGATCAGAGATTGGTAATCAGTTGTACCTTATTTGCTAGTTAATAAAATGTTCACAATATATTTTTATACACAGGTTTATACGATAATAAATGCTAATATACCATAATATTTCCTAAATACTCTAAATATTACCATAATGGTAGTAGTTATCAACTTATAAACCCTATATTACATTTACTCATGCGAGAACATTATATACCATCCACAACAGATCATACACCAACATTATTTTTAAAAACTCTACCTAATCTCTCATTACCAACCATTAAATTTCCAAGAGCATTTCTACTATAATTTTTAATAGTTTCAAAATGCTCTATCCTGTAACCCATCACGGATACACAGAAGAATAATCCAAGAATACAAATCAAAACAGGGAACCAGAAAAATAATAACATTTTATCATTCTCAACAGATTTACGAGGATGATTGATATATGAAAGGGCCATATCTTCTGAAGAGTCAGATGTAATGCCAGCATCATCTTGTTGATCAGTAGCTAATGTGGATGACAGTCTTTGAAGAACTGCAGATTCTTCAGTACTTTCATTAAGGTTGCGCTCAATGGTTGATTTAGGCTTTGCGTGAGAAGATGCAGGACCAAAAGGAAACAAATCTTCATAGGTAGGCAATTCACCTTCATTCTCATTATTAAAAACCTTTTTAACCTTCGACCATAGACTCATATCTTCATTAATCTCATTATGCTTATTGTGATCCAACAATGTATTTCTTACATTCGAATTACTTTCAAGTTCCCCATTATCTTCAATCTCATTATTAGATAAATCTGAATCACTAGAATCAAACTCAAAGTCTGCAAAGTCAGAATTGTAATTCGAATCATCGTAAGAAAATACGTCTTGCTTGTATTCATTGCGATGTGGACTTTTGATCGACCCTTCTGATAGATCACTATTCACCATTTTTGAGATGTGACGAGTATAATCCATAGCAAACATAGAGCTGAGAGAATCCAAACTGACCGATTTAGGTATAATCTCATCTTTCTCTAAATCAGCAAATTCTTTGTCTTCACTCAAATTTTCTTCTAAATTATTAAAAACATCTAATACATTTAAGTCACAATAGTCTTTCAAATACTTATCATTAGATAATTTCAAATTCCAGTTAGATTTGCACTCAATAAAAATTTTGATTAGATCTCTGTTACCACACATAGAAGCAAAAAATAACGGTGTCAATCCTTGGTTATCTTTAATATCCATTTTACAACCATGCTTAAATAAAAATTTGATTAAATCTTTATATCCTTTCAAGGTTGCTAAATGTAACATCGTTTGACCCTGAGAATTGCAGAGTTGCCAGTTTGGTATAATGATTGGACAATTTGGTAAATCAACTAATGAAATAAAATTAATCAAAATTTCTTCAGTTGATAAGTTAGATTTCGTCAATTCTTGGACAGCCTTATGCGCATTATCATACCACTCAATATTTGCGTTGTATACATTTTTAGAATTTATTGGATTCGGAGATTCAGCGTTACTGTTGGCACCACTTGTATCGGATCCAACAATTCTTTTAGCAATGTTTTTAGCATCCTCTAATTTACCATTCATTTTCAAACCGACAATTTGAAGAGCTAGCTCTATAAGCTGTCTATCCGTGTCATCAGTATACGTGAATATCTGATGTTGTTGAGCTGCACCCATCATGTTTTCATGGTTTTCAAAACTAACCAAAACTTGTCCTGGTTGAGCGGCGGGTGGTAAATAGGTTACAATAGTAGTTTCAGACCAACAATGCGTTGCTAATGCCTGGTTCGAACCAAATTTGACTTGTAAATCTGGTCTGAAATTAAAGCCTAGTAATGTGACTTCAATTCCACCTCTTACAGGACCTTGTGCTGGTATTATTCTCTGAATTGAAGGTAATGCAGACTGAGTGTTAAGTAATGGTTGGTTTAATGGAGACAAGCCTAAAGCGGATGAAATATTACCACTTACAGCTTGTTTTAAGACATTAGAAGCAGATGTGTTGGTATCACTATTACTCGTTGGGGAGAAACCATTTATACTTCCGTTAAACATAGGGTTTGTAGAACTGTTGTGAGAATCATCGAATGATAATTTTTTTCTTTTCAAACCTCTACTATCGCCATTAGTATCAGTATTAGTAGGTTCAGAAGCTGATTCATCTATTGAATTAGGAGACAACGGATGTATCGAATTAGGAAATTCGTTATTTATATGGGTATTGTTGATCGATTGCAAATTAGTAGAGGACCCGCAAACAGAATTCGAAAGATTTTCCTCCTGTTTAACATTTCCAGATGCTGTGTTCTTCTTTCTATCCATAATCATTATCTGAGATGATATCTGTTTAGCGACAACCTCCCCCTTATTATTCTTTAAAACAAAAAGTAACCTAAATCCCTCAGATTCCTTATGATGTCTACAATAGCATATAATTCTAGCAGATAACTCTAAATATTTCGACAATTCACTGGATAGACCACTTGGAGGCGGAAATGAAACAACTTCCTTACAATTAAAAATTATAGCTTTCTTCATCATATTTTCATCTGCCCAAGACCTTGGGTTATTCTTAACTACACCAGACGAGTTTGGTCCATTGTAATTCAAGTCTGGTGGATTTAACTCGGGCTCATTTCCATTAGCTCCAGACTTCCTCCTAGAAGCTCTCTTCTGCTCTCTCTTTATACATCTGGAACATATGTTACACGAAGTTTTGAAATTAGAAGTGAAAACATATGTATCCAAATATAATAAATTCTCTTTTAATTTTTGAGACACGTTTGAAATTGGATCATTTAGACAAAACTTATTCTTAGATATCAAATCCTGTGGTATATGTAATAGTGTTTGAGGTGGTGGCGGACTTATTGTAAACTTAATCTTAATCTGAGTCTCAACCCTGGAGTAAGTTGGTAGATTCGATAATTCTAGATTATAAGGTAATTTTGCCATCATCTCTGGTGAGAAATCCAAGTATGAGGGATCTGGAACTTCTACTGTTTCTGGGCAGGGGTTCATGTTATGATTACCAAATTTCAACTTTGACAATTCTTCTCTAATTCCATCATAATCAGTAAACTGGTCAGATTGAGAATCTTTCATGGCTATATCTATTGATTCATTGTTGTCACCGATACTCGAATTCGGGCTGTTTTTAATAAAAGCAGCTTTGTTCTCGTATGGGCTTGCGTAAATACTTCCACTTGTTAAATCTTGGTGATTTATCGGATCAGCATATAAATAATCATTGTTAGATGGTGTAGTAATATTTGAGACATCATCATGTTCTTGAGCAAATTTGGCTTGTTGCTTTGTTAAATTAGATACACCAGATGATTGTGTAGTGTCACCATAGTATAAATTGTCTAAAATTCCATCAGCTTCTAATTTGACTTGACTGCCCATATTCAGGGACCCCAAGGAGTCATACACTCGCTGATCTAAGAATTCATCTAATATGTCTTGATCTTCATTTACAAGCCCGCTGAGAAAGTTATTGTCCAAAACATTACTTTCGTCGGTAATAGAAGACATTGAAATAGTTGCTATCTGTTTGTTTCAATACTTTGTCTATTATTATACGAATTTATTGTACTTCAGCTAATAAATATTAAATCTTCTCTAAATACTACGTATTTAGTTTGTAGTATTTTTAAATAACACTTCTTTGACACTAATTGTAGCTTTGCCCCCACTTTCACTCTAATATAGTGACTTAATGTATATAGGGACCTTTAAGTCTTACCTGGTCAAGAAAATTTTGTTGGGTTGGGTGAGGTAACTCACGTGATATATGTTTTTTTACTTTTTTGTATTTCGGATGTAATTGGGGCATGCAGATTATTTTACTGATATGCAGGATTGAGAATGATACATATGCTTCATACATCAGCAGATTAGCAGTACGCGATAGTAGGTTTGCGCTTAAATGAGTAAACATTACCATGTTTTGAGCCTTCTTTCGTTAAGAAAATGATATACTAGACCAACCTTGTCTTTTGAGTATAAATCATAATTCTTTCAAGCTATTTTAATATTGAATTTCATATATACCGATTTCAGTAACATCGCAAATCATATAAAAATAATATACGATTTCTTAATCATAAACTAAAGAAGGCTTATACTCGCCTAAGTAATATGCGATAGGCCTAGAAAGTACGTTGTAAATGCCATTATTGAATTTAAAATTTAGTCCTTTCTTTTTTAACTAAATCACTCAAAAATTCCATGTTATAAGTTTAATAATTCCAAAATCATTTTCTAAATGGTCTTTTATAATGCAAGAGGAGTAAGATAATCAATTGTAAACATAATTTGTAATTTAACCCTATAGAAAGTTGATTGATTCGATAATTCTAAATTATAAGATATTTCTACTGTTTTTGGTGTACAGTATTCTATTATTACTCATACTTCCGGTTCAAATATAATTCATACTATCGGTGCAAAAGTGAATAGTACTGAGCAATAATTCGTTCTCCTAAGCTGCACAAAATATTCATACTAAATTGCAAAATATTTCATACTACCTTATGTGATAACCTTTTTATTTATAAATAAATTTGTGTATTGAATCTAATGATAAATAATAACTTTATCTTCGAAGATAGCCTATGCCACTTATTCGAAGCTAAAGTAGGAAATTAATAACGTTATATGTAGACAAAGTATGTTCGTCTTTAGAAACTTCACAATGATGCTCAAAGATTGTAAAGCATAATTTAAAAGAGATAAGAGTCCCAAAGAAAAGACTATTATGGAAGTTGATCTTATTTAAAAAACCAGAACCGAATCAGATATTCTTTTGAAATTAACGAAGATTTCGTGAAATAATAGTCGAGGAGAGCTTTTCCTATTCAGGCTATCAGGCTGCGAATATCCTTGGAATTCCTAAGCAAACAGCCTACACCTGGAAAAGAAAGGCAGCTTAGGAGAAGTACTGTGACCTAATAGATACCCCAAATAACCCTAGAAGGCTCGTAGAGGGCCCATTTTGAATCAGCTACATAAAGATTATTTACATCAATGGTGAGAATACTCAAGAATCACCATTGATGCCACTACATAGTATCCACGAAAACCTTGTGATTTTAAATGGTACTTCACTACAGTTTTAGTATTTATAAGGAAGGTATGTAGGTTGTGTTAAAAGAATTTCACTGGTTCCATCTACAAGAGTTATAGAAGACCATCTATGAACGATTTGAACGGATCGAGAGTTGGAAACTGATTCTTTTCTAAACTGTGTTTTCAGTGGTGAACTTGATTTCAATATAGGCACGAGGAGAAGGTAGTTGGGAAATTGAAGGATAAAAAGAGCGAGCAAAGTTGTTCCTGTTACAAGGAGAATAAACTTTTCCTTTTTGGGGTAATACGTACAATTGGTAAAAGCTCATTTAATGCTATAATATTTTTGAACAGTCTATTTTAGTGAAAACTCAATGCGAAGAATACGAATTAAACCAGAATGTTGTCGAGTCTGGCTATACATAGATTAGGTTGTCACTAGTTGGTTGCTCTAGGGTTATTTAGTGTGCCATATGCATTATCTTCAGTGAAAGAAATTAGGGAAAGAAGATTTAAATACTATTCGGTTAATGCAAAAAGTGTTAAGTCCAATTAGGGACTTAAAAAAGAGTGGTGGATTAGCAGTATATGCAATTCGGTTAAAGCTAATTTTGATGACTCCGCCATTGAAAGAGCTTCCTAACGCGTCCTCCTATTTAATGTTGTTATTTGTGTAACATCAATAGTGTACCTAACTTATTTAAAGTCGTGCTAATTTTATCTGTGTAAGTGTTATGTCCATAAAGGGCTTATACGTATAATGAATGTATAAGACATTAGAAAACTATAAAACAGGAACAAGAGGATAATATAATTCCTATACAAACTAATAGTTAACAAAGTATCTATTACGTTAAAACGTTTAAACAAGGTATCATCCCTTATCCAGTTACCTCAACTAGAAGTGAATAGATGCTATCTATAGTTTATTACTAGTTAGAACTGAAATGAATAAATCAACCCTTACTAATTATATAAGAATACTTACATACAGTACTATGACCTTTAATTTAGGATATGATGGCTATTTTAATTTTACATAACTGAAAGTGTTTAGAGGTAAATTCGTTAAGGATCCTATCATAAGCACCAATATCACACCACCTAACACATATTATTTATGATGAGCTGCGTACGTTTAACCCGGATTTAACGAAGCTTACTGGATTAATGAAATTACTCCTCTTATTGTGGCAGAGCAGCAACAAGATTTGAGAATATATTGGTATTTACACTACTGATTGTTATATACAGTGTATACCTATATATATAGGTTGAAATATCCTGGAGTTAATTAACTATAGGTGTTATTAAAACAATTGCTTATTGACGAGTCACCATGCCTGAATTACGTCGATCCACCAGGAATATTTCAAATAGAAGCGAGGCTAATAGTACAGAACCAGCAACGAAGAAGGCTAAAACTCAATCTAAAACTGAGACAGATGCCAAAGCCCAACCAGGAATTGAGATAGGAGATGCAATTCCAAATATAACCCTTCTTGACGAAGATGAAAATGAAGTTTCTTTAGCAGAAGTCGCCAAAAAGACTAAATATCTTGTTATATTTGCATACCCCAAGGCATCTACCCCAGGATGTACTAAGCAAGCCTGTGGATTCCAGAAGAATTATAAATATTTGAAAGCTGCTAATGTGGGCGTTTATGGATTAAGTGCTGACTTACCGCATGCTCAAAAGAATTTTGTAAACAAACAAGGTTTAGAGTTTCCTCTATTAAGTGACCCTGCTAAAGAATTGATTGGCATTTTGGGCGCTAAGAAATCTCCTCAGGGCATCAAAAGGTCCCATTGGATTTTTGTGGATGGTATTTTGAAAGTCAAGAAAATTTCGATCTCTCCAGATGCAAGTTTTACTACTGCAAAAGACGACATTGCCAATTTTATAGCTAATGACTCTCAGTCAGAAGAGAATAAAGGCGACGAAAATGAGCAAGCAGGAAAAGAAGAAACAAAAGATTCAGTAGTTGGTGATCAAGATTTAACAGGACAACCACAAGAGGAGCCAACTAAAGAGGAAGATGACAAAGAGGCTAAAGCAAAAGTCGAAGCAGATGTCAAAGAAGAGGCTAAAAAAGAGGCTAATGAGGTAGCTAAAGAAGAAGCTAAAGAAGAAGCTAATGAAGAACCTAAGGATGGGGCTAATTAAGAGGCCAGAGAGGTAGCTAAAGATGTTGTTTAAGAACCATGAATTCGAGAGAAAAATCTAGGTAAAATTAATGAAGAGATTTGTGCTATGTATATTTAAGTAGTATTTTGAAATTTGTGTAAAAATTTGTGTAGGTTATAAAGCGAATATAAAACTTATGGAATGAAGCAAGATGCAAATTAATGTTGCAACTTTCGAAGCCCACCACCAGTGTTGAACAGCAAATTTACAATAGGAAAACTCAAATCCCCATTTACTGTCCTCTGAATTGAAATGCCCAGTTAAAATACCAGTAGTTCCATCAAAATCGCCCATCATTGACCTCACCACGATTTCTCTGATCGATTCTTTTTCAGAATTCTTCTTTTCTTTTTCAGCTTTCCATTCACCATCGATAGAGTTATACCAGCTATCACAACCAACATGGTCGTGACCAGTTAATATGATACCTTCTTTATCCGAATTTGGGAATACGATGTCTAATACTTTCTGGCTAACATTATGAGCCAAATGATTCTGTGATCTTAATAAGCCATTCTTATAGGGCTCTCTTTCGTTATTAACATAATACCTATGTTCTGGACCATCAGCACACAAACCAGCTTCCTTATAAAATGGAATATGCGTAAGTAATATAGTAGAGCCTTTGAAGCTTGGATTTTCTTTTTCTTCAATTCCCTTTAAAAACGACCAAGTGAAATTCACAAAATCCGCTTCTAAAGCAGGTCCCTCTAAAGTTAACGAATCTAGAACGATAATTCTCCACTCCTCAGGTGTTCCCTTGTTATAGTTAATTAAATAATTATTTTGACCGAATAAATGATGGAATCTAGCCATATGCTGCCACGTAGCATCTCCACTGTAGCCAATATCATGATTACCAGTCAAGTTAATAAATAAGGGGTTTTGAAAGTTGGGAGTTTTCTTATCTTCGTAGAACCAGTCATAGACGTCTTCATATACTCTAGAATTAAATCTGACTACAGGATCCATTTCTTTTTCATCATTCATCCATTTAATCCAATCATAATCTTGATGATTAAGGAAAGTCTCAACTACATTTCTCTTATATTCAATTGGCCTGTTAAATAGCCTTTCAGCAAACCTATTAGTTCTATTATAAAATTCTGAGTCATGAATCCATTGTGACGAAAATAAATCACCCATGACAATGACATGACTAGGATCTAACCTAGTTTTCATAGTATTATAAATATGCCCCAAATAGTAATCATTTCCGTAATTATCTAGTCTCTTGATATATTTGGTCAGTGGCCAGTTACCGTTAATCTGAGGGTCACCAAAAGCAAGCATATGTATATCTTTTATATTCTTGTTGTCATCATATAAGGAATCAGATTCTACAGAAGCTTCATCACGTAAAGAAGGGAAGTTAAGAATCAACAATTCGGCAATGCTATCTGGAAGGTTATCAATTATACTGTATTTGCTACTAACTCTTTTATAATTATCATCAAATTTATGCCATTGACATTGATCAGCATTATTAAGTATGTTAGGATAAAAATAAACGAATATATTCAATAATAGTGCAACAAAGGTAACAACCCACTTTATCACATTTAACTTAGACATCGCCACAGTAGTTGTTAAATAAAGAGACTAAAAAGAAAAAAAAATATTAAACGAGTTGATTTGTCACCAAAAATTAAGGAAATAAACTTAGGTAACAGCTGATTAAAGCTTCAAAATTTAAATAAGAAGCTAACTTAAATTGATAACTGTATCAAAAATTCTTATATTTAAAAAGTTTATTTATTTTATAAGGTAATATGAATAGAAGAAAAGAGAATATCTAATCAGCGTGATATACATAAATGTCGTTATATTTTTCAGGCATTGAGTAAATGACAGTTATATTGTATAATAAGCAATATGTTTTCTAGTTTACTTATAATGCTTCTCTTAAGGTTTGGTTTAATTTGGATACCTTGGATGAGATGGATAAATCGACAGTCTTGTCACCGACTTCTACAATAAGACCACCTAAGATTTCTGGGTTGATGTCATTAGAAATTTTCAAGGTCTTACCATCACCGACAAAGGAAGACTTACCAATGGCAGCTTGTAATTTCTTTAAAATTTTAGAGTCCAATGGCTTAGTTGAAGTAATTCTAGCTTCAACAACACCTTCGTGAGCATCGTTTAAGAGACCAAATTTTTCAAAAATTCCCTTGAAGTGGCCTAATCTGTGGTTTTCAGATAAAACGTACAAGAAGTTGGTTAATGTCTTGTCTAACTTCAAAGAAGAGCTAATGGTGTCAATAACAATCTTTCTATCATCCTTATTCAAAGATGGGTTCAATAAGTATCCTCTAGTCTTGGCATCAGTTTCAATCAATTCATTGACTTTAGATAAGGATTGATAGGTCTTGGTAATGGAGGAGTCTTGAACAGCAGCACTGTATAAGGCATTGGCGTAAGTACCATCAATACCAAATAATTGAACAGGTGGCTTGACGGACTTGGCAGCTGAGGCCATAGAACGACTGAATACACGGGCGGACATCATTATAATTACCTATAGTTGTTTAGCTGATGTATAAAATATCAATTTTCAATACTTTTATTCACTCGGGAATCGCTCGCTTCAATCAATATGATGTTCTCGGTTTTCATTGGTTGGGGATATTATGCTCATATATACTGTAAGAACCATAATTAATGCTGAATACCGAGGTAAATATCAGACCTGAGATTTTTTTTTTCAAACCCACTCGTGAAAAATCAAATTCGAATCGACCATAGCTCAATCGTTAAGATAACAGGCAGTAATATTGGGAGGTTAAGATGTTACCGTGGACTAGAAGTACATTGGTAAAGAATTCATTATTCAAAACCATTCATTTTTCTGGTTTGGTTAGATTCCAAAGTACTGTAGGCAATAATAACGCTCAAGAAAGTAGTGAATTAGATCTTACGGAATTAGAAAAAAGAGATGAAATTTACAAAAGACAAAGAAAATTAGCATTGACTACTGTGAAGGTCAAATCTTACGCAAATGGACACTTACAGCCTGGTTCAACAAATTTCAAGAAACCTATTCATGATCATTTGTACAAAGGAAGACCTATAAAGGAGTTGACTGTTACTAAGAGAAAGACCGCAGGAAGAAACAATACAGGTCATATCACCATTAGAGGTAGAGGTGGTGGTCATAAACAACGTTATAGATTTGTAGATACTCACAGATTACAAGGTGGTAAACAAACAGTACTCAGAATTGAATACGATCCAAATAGATCAGGTCATATTGCATTAATTAAACACAATGAAACTGGCGATTTAACTTATATTTTGGCGGCTTCGGGTTTGAGAGAAGGTGATATAGTGGAATCATTTAGATCAGGCTTACCACAAGATTTCATCGCCGAAATGAATTCCACAAACGAAGGTGAAATAGATGAAGCATTATTAAATTCTAGAATTATGCAAAGAGGTAATTGTTTGCCTTTAAATATGTTACCAGTTGGGTCCATCATTCACAATATCGGTCTTCATCCTAATGGAAGGGGGCAGTTAGTAAGAGCCGCAGGTACGTTTGGAAGATTATTATCTAAGCACCCTGAAATGAACAAAGTTATTGTTAGATTAAGTTCTGGTGAACACCGTTATGTTAATATGAACTGCCATGCTACTTTAGGTGTTGTATCCAACAAGGAGCATCAAGCTATTTCTTGGGGTAAGGCTGGTAGAAGTCGTCATAGAGGTAAAAGGCCAATTGTTAGAGGTGTAGCTATGAACGCCCATGATCACCCACATGGTGGTGGTAGAGGTAAGTCTAAGTCTAACAAGGTTTCTCAATCTATGTGGGGTCTTAAGAAATTTGCTAAGACCAGAAAATTCAAGAATGTCAATAAAATGAAGGTTAAGGATAGACCAAGACGTTAAGTATCCTTTGATCTTAATAATCAACTTGTACATATATTTAATAAACATTATTTTTTTGGCATCTATGTATTGTTACTAACAACTTAATCCAAATGATAGATTGTCAAACCAGCTAGCTAGAAGACAGAATAATACTTTCAAGTAGACAGGTAAAAGACCAATCTGACCCGTATAGTATAAGACTAATACGAATACCAATAAAATAGAGATAACAACAATGATCTCTAAATATGTATGGCTCCTTAGGTACAGTTTTAATACTTCGGGAATTAAAAATTTCCACATAAATTCCAATACCATTTTTAAATATGTTGGTGGGATAGTTTGAGAAGCAAACGTTTGATCTGAATATAATGGTAATAGAGAAGTGAATTCATTCACTTGATTAGAATTATTATCACTAGGAAGTTCATCGGGGGTATTATCCAACAATTGACCTTGATTCTCATGTAGCGCTGTCATAGATTGGATCAGTTCAGTTGAATTTTCAGTCAAACGTTCAATATTCTCGTTTCTGTTTCTGTATGAATATCTTGATGCTTGTACGAAACCTTCAGCCATTTTAGACGTATATATATGAACTTGGAAAACGTCTACCTTTTACTGCTGCAAAAAAAAAAAATTTGAATTGAGAATTTAATTCAAGACTTTTAGCAGCTTTATAGAACTAGAGTTTGAAAATAACTCAAATATAAATATTTAAACATTGAATCTCAGTTGAATAAATTAAGCGAATTCATTCAATTGGAATACTTTGGTTGATTTTATATATGAAATAAAATTTGAGAGGAAAATACTTAACATCTTTGGGACTTTATAAAGTCTTGTAAATATTTTCAGATTTACAATATTTATCATAAGAGAACGTGTTTGCATTTCCTGTTCTACAGACCTTTTTGTAATCTTCGTCGTCATAAAGAAACTTCAAGTTCCTCTCAATGCCTTGGCCCAAAACAACCTTGTCTCTTCCAAAAATATCTAAATCTAATACTTGTAAACTTATCACATCAATGTCATCTCCAAAATAGAGTCCATAGTCGTCTTTTAATTCCTGTTTGCTGATAAATACTAGATTTACTTTACGAAGTAAAATTAGACAGTGTGTAGTTTCATATGTGATTCGCTGTCTGTATTTATTTTCAAAAGAAGTAACAGTTGGCAATAAAGGAAAATGTGCCAATATTTGATGCTTTGAATCAGCAAGAATTGCTGTAATCCCATATGAATTGCTAATTTTTAAAAATTTGAATATTCTTAAAATAGGAGTCACATGAAGAGTATCTATGAAATTCTTACGAATATTTGGATTCGTGTAAATCTTATTCTTTTCTATGCATTTTAGTGACTCTTCTTTTACCCATTCATTAAGAAACGTCAACGAAGTTGTCTGAGGTTTCATAATTAAGGTTAATAATAAGAACTCCTAATTGACGCAAAATTTTTAATTATGTAACATGCAGGCTCCTGAACTAAATTGTTTTTATCATGTATGAGGTTTCTATTTACGTACTACTTAATTAGTTTAATCTTCTTCATCACTACTTACTTTTCTTTTCTTTTTCGAATTCTTAATAGATAAACGTTGTATCCTCTTCAACTCTCTTTTTTCTCTTTGTTTTTGAAGCTCCTTATCCCTCTTCAAATCATCTTCTTCAGTCTCTTCGGTCAGAAATAATTCTAAGATTTCTTTATACCTCTTTCTCTGGTCTGCAATGTTATTTAATCTGATATTCATCATATCGAATGCAAAGCAAATTTCCAAATCTTCAAACTTAGTAGTATTTGCATCTTTAATTCTATCTTCATACATGAAAATATTAGGAATCGACCCATATCTGATCATGTAATCCTTCAAGCTTTCGGATAACTGTGATAATTTATCTCCATCAAAAACCATATTCGCCTTATTAGAATATCTCGTACTAAAATGAGTCAAAATGAGCTTCCGACATTTCATTAGTCTTGCAACTGTGATAGCCTCAACCATTGTTGTGTGCTTTTTAGCTATGGCTTCCTCTATTAATTCATTGTCCAAAGAAGACTCGTGTATGAGGAGATCACTTCCGTTACCAATTTCAACAAATTTAGGATTAGGTCTTGTATCTCCTGAATAAGACACTTTGAAGTTGTCACCCTCATCCAATTTGAAATCTAAAGAAATTGAGTAAGACCAGTAGCAATGAATAGCTCTTACAGTTTCAATTGCGTTAATATTAAGGTCTTGGTACATCATTCGAATTGCTTTAGTGTTTTTAGGATCTAATTGTTTTCTTGGTATTACACTATGAATATTGGATTGATCAAATCTCCTTTCAAACTCATCTATGTCAAGTTGCTGGAATTCTGGTTGCCTCTCTTTGATAAATTCTTCGCAGCTTAAATATATTATTCGGTCCAAATCGATAAACTCAGTTGATTGCTTTTCAAGTTGATACCATTCATTAATAAACTTATTATATTGCCAAGGTATAATTAAATAAAGTACCCTATCATTGTCTCTATTGACCTTGAACCAATGATTTATAACAGATATCAAACCTAAATGGTGATCAGCATGAAGATGGCTCAAGTGAATTAAACATAACTCTTCAAAAATTTGTGTTAACTGTGATTGATTGTTATGTCCAAAATTTCTTAACATAGATCCAAAAGTATTCTCACCACCATCAAGTAAAATAGATCTAAATTCCAATTTGTTATTTTTTCTGGATGGAATTCTAATTAAGTTAGATATGACATTACGATGTATAGAAGGTAATGCAGAACCCGTACCTAATGTAACAACCTGTACTTGGTCTTTCAATGATAAATTTTCGAAATTTAAAGGTATAGGTGCACTATGAATAATTTTATCTTTATCAACATTTGGTAAATCTAAATTTGCAATGTTATTATCATACAAATCAGACCAATTATTATTTTCAACTAAAGAATCATCAACTTGGACACCAGAACTTTCTATGTGAAATTGTTGAAGTTGGTGTAATCTAAATATAGACTTACTGATTTCCCTTGATTTACTTTCTTCGATATAAGGTAAATTGAAGGCATCTTCTTGTAGACACCTTAGTTTTAATAAGTTAATAGTGGAAGTTTTAAAAACTAAAATATCATCAGCTAGCTTGGAGTGACTGATAACGTGTTTACAATCGGGATGAAATTTCTTTATGAAGTTAACATATTCTTGCAGTTGGTAATCAATATCGTCCCCTAATAAATGATATACTAAACCAATTTCTTCTTGGCCCATATCTTCACTTTTTTCAAACCATTTATTACTTTGGATTGAATTATAAAGATAGGTATTATTTGGAATATCTAGGATAAGTAACTTGGAAAAATGCTTTGATTTCTCTATGACTTGATGCGGCTGAACAGTTTCATTATTTTCATTCGTTACTGGATGTCCTTGCGTTAACTTTCTAAAGTCTATACCCGGTTTAATCCCCAATTCTTTTGCTTTTATCGGATCAAATTTTCCTCTGATGGGTAAAAACCGAATTAAATAACTAACAGAATCTTGCTGGTTATTAGGGATAAGATCAGAAGGATGTGGCAAATCTACATGTGTATGAACTTCAGTTTCACTTGGATCTGACTTGTATGAGGATGGATCCGGATCATTCGCTTTTACGTCCATTGGAAACATTAAAGAGACAAGCTTTTTTAATTGTACCTCTAACTTTTCTGCCATAGGAGAGATTGTTCTTGGGACATTACTCATAGTTTTTATTGGCCTTATTGTGAGATTGCTATCAGCAATTAAAATATGCTCTTCAGCGTCTCGTAGTTTTAATTCGACACCCTTTCTAAAAACGAAATATCTCCAAGTTGCAACCGCAAATGAGGCTAATTTTCCACTATTCATAAATACCTCAATACTTTTCTTAGTTGAGTCACTAATTGTTAGAAATAAACCTGGAAGCCCTCCAATTTCAGACCACGAAGATAAAGTACCTGTGAGGAATATACTCTTCAATTTTCCAAGTTTGAACCTATTTTCATTCAAAATACGTTGTGAACCCTCAGGAATTTTACCAAAAAAGTATTTGTAGCCTTCTCTGTTTGTTAGCATTATGAGAGGGTGGCGGGAATCACTAGTTTTATGTGCAACAGTAGTAATTGTGAACATTGTCGTTGTATATTTTGAGAAATCGATGAAGTTTGTGAAATAATCGTTATGTGATTTAATTGAATCAAATACCTGACAGCCAATTGAATGAGCCCCTGATACTTTAGTTTCCTGCTTTTTATTCAAGCTTTTCTTATCGTTTTCTCTTTTTATTGATTTGTGATGTTCAATATACTTTTTTGAGAACCGTCCAAAGGATTTTTTAGAGTAAGAGTGAAATCTCTTAAAATTTAGGTTAAAAATATGCAATATGGAAACTTAAGAAATGCTAAAATTAGAACTAAGTTATTATGATATTATGGTTTTCATAATCTATCTAAGATGATGCAAAAGTTCTACAATTAATTCAAAAACTTTTTAGGTGATGTAAAATGTCGTGATTTATAATGTCGCAACGGTAAGTGTGATTTTTGCATTTTTAGATAAGCGGAGAAGAAACATATAAACTAACACATTGCCTTAAAATAATGCTGGGGCAGGGACAAAATTCCCATGCGTTTGTGCAGCTTCTGAGTAGTAATACAGAGATAATGGAATCATTTTTCCAAGAAAATAAGCATCTTCTTGCAAACTACTTTGATAACGATAAGCCCGGCTATTTTCGTTCGTTTAGATCACTTCCTATCATAAGATCAATATTACCAAAGCCAGATGAAAAAAAAATGCTTATTGAGTCTTTATTTGTAAAGCAAAAACAAGCAAGGTCTTATAAGGAATGGTTTGAAATTTCTTATAAATTAGATGAGCTTTTAAATAATAATTCGTGGAAATGCAACCCAGAGTCAGCACTTTACGATTATGACTTAATTCAAAACAATTTGCTTGAGATGAGGAATGCAAGACTCTCTAAGGATTACAAATTATTACTCTATTTGATTCGAACGAAATGGATTAGAAATATTGGCAATATGGGTAACATTAATCTTTATCGACTTTCACATGTCGGCACTAAAAGGCTTATTGAAGAATATGTTCAAGAATGTGAAGAGTCACTAAATTATTTGATATCAGATGAAAACATTGAACTTGATGATAAATATCTACTTGGTATGTTGATTCAAACGCGAAAGAATATTGGTAGGACTGCTTTAGTTCTCTCGGGTGGAAGTACGTTCGGTATATTTCATATAGGAGTTTTAGTAACTCTATATGAAGCAAATTTATTACCAAGGATTATTAGTGGTTCTTCAGCTGGGTCTATTATTGCAGGTATCCTCTGTTGCTTTTCACATGAGAATACTTTATCCATATTGAATGGAATTACAGAAAAATCATTTAATATCTTCTCTAACGAGGATGATGATGAATTAAAAGATGAAGGTAATGAAACGAGCAGATTTTCAAGATTATTGAAAAGTCTTAGCCATCTCATCAAATATGGTACTCTTTATGATAATTCTGGTTTAAAAGAGACCATGAGGCAATTTGTTGGTGATATAACATTTAGAGAAGCATATAATAGGACAGGTAAAATTTTAAATATTACTGTTTCACCTGCTTCAATACATGAGCAAACAAAGTTATTAAACTATTTAACTGCTCCCAATTGCCTAATCTGGTCTGCGGTTTGTGCAAGTTGTTCTTTACCTGGTCTTTTTCCTTCCGCTTCTATTTATGAAAAAAACCCTAAAACAAATGAAATTCACGAGTGGAATAATGATCGGTCTATGAAATACTTTGATGGCTCTGTGGATAATGATTTACCTATAACACGGTTGCTGGAAATGTTCAATGTTGATCACATTATTGCTGTTCAGGTAAACCCACATGTTGTTCCTATCTTGAAGGTATCAGTAAGTAATGTAGGTGGGGACATAGAGAATAAGATAAGCATCCGATTTAAAAGTTTCCTTAATAATGTTTATGATTTCGTGGCGTGTGAATTTATCCACTACTTACAGGTATTGAATGAAATGGATATCTACAAAAATTTGTCTAATAAGTTAATTTCGATTCTATCACAGAATTACTCTGGAGATATTACAATTTTACCTGATTTTAAAATTTCTGATTTTGTTAGCATTTTTGATAATCCTACTCCTGAGTTCTTACTTGATTTTATCTTCAGGGGTGCAAGAGCTGCATGGCCCAAATTGACTGTTATTCATAATCATTGTGGAGTTGAGTTTGCCCTTGATAAGGCAATCTCAACCTTGAGAGGAAAAGTGATTACTTCAAGTCGTAAACTGCTGATAGCTAGGCCCAACTTGTCAGGCACAAGTAATAAATCTCAATATTATACACTTAATTCCCCTGTGACTAACCCTGATAGAAAGTTGCCAATAATACCTACTATCGACCAACTTAGAAATAAAAATGTTCCTAGAAAAAGACCCAATTCTGTTTCCAACCCAGGGTCTATTTCAAGAATCAGGAGAAGAGGAAGCTTAGTTGGTATGACCGATAAGCCTAAGTTTGATAGAGGAAAATCGACAACGGCTTTAGAAAAAATGATGTATGCTAATGAATCTCCGGTCTCGTCGGGAAGTACGTTTATTGATGATGAGTCGCCAATCGAGCCTTTGAAATCCCCAACTAATGAACGCAGGAGGAACATTAATGATATTAGAAAGCGAAAAGAGATGAGAAAAGCTAAAAGCTCTGGAAATTTCCATCAAAGCATTCAACCTCCAGCTATGCATAATGATTTTAAGTTCCCCATTGATAGAATCCCATGTTACAAGGGAAATCCTTATTTTCAAGATTATGATTACTTTGAATTTTCTACACCTACAAACACTATAGACAAATTTAAAGATAGGCCCAACTTACCTAAAGTATCTGCAACTAACTCTATTAGAAATTCTTATATTGGGTTGAATAGGCTAAAAGATGATATTGGATCTCAAAGGAACTCTAACGCCAATCTAAAGGAATTGAAAGATGTTCACTTCAAAACAATAAGCTTCAGTGATTCTAAACTGCCAGATAACAATAAAAATAGTTTTAGGGACTATTTGGATTTTAGTGATAATGAGCAAGATTATCTGGTGTTCCACCCAAATAAAAAAAGTATTTTTGAAAACTGTAATGATATAGGGTTTACTGATGATGAAAATACTGAATTCTATACAGATGAATACTCAAAGGATGAAAGTTAATTTAGAACTATGAGCAATGCAAAGTTAAATTTATATATTTTTAATGTCTATATTATGTCTATTATATGATCCATATCTAGAATTCTTCATTCATTGTACTTACTAATACAGGTATGAAAATCCCAACAATAGCACAGAATATTTCAATTCCAGTCAATGACCTTTTACTAGTATTAATTCCCAGATTGTTCTCTATGTCAGTAGTTGCTTCATGTCCTGAATTCGTCAACTCGCTCATTACATGAACAACAACAAAAAAGAAAGCACCACCACTAAATAAAAAAAGTATACCAATCACAAAGGTTCCTTGTAAATTAGCAATCAGCATAAATAAGTATGTCGCTAATGCTGCAACAGGTGCTGCCAATGAAAATATCAATAAGTGGAATTTCATAGTATCTTCAGGTAATCCTTCTTTAATTAATATAGATCCCAAACTGAAGGATGTCGGTATCTTATGGACTATTATAGCCAAAAAGAATGCTAACTTTATTGCGTTGTTATGATGAAGAAATGATGAACCCAATGAGATACCATCTATCAAAGAATGAAAAACTAAACCAACAGTGGTAGATGTCTTGCACACTGAAAAAGCATAATCCTTGATTTTATCTAAGGTTGTGGAAGAAACTGAATAGGTTGCTTGTGAATTACTCATGACTCCTCCGATATTATCAATTAAAAACATAATAAAGAATCCTAGTAATAATGACATCCCAATGTACCTGGGATTTTTCTCTATCGTGGCTGCATCTTCCGATTCGTATAGGACTTCAATTCCTTCGGGAATAATTAATTGGAATGAAGTTCCTATGAGAATACCCATACTTAATAATGAGATGTAGTTGAAATTCTCATTGGATATTTTCAATCTAGATGGTAAAAGACCAACTGCAAACGAAGCTATAAACATGAACACACATAATCCGTTTAAGACAACAAATGATCCACCATTCATTTTATTAACAATAAGAACTATATTCTAGTATATTATAATTATTTTTGTGCGGTTATGTAATTTTTAATAACACCTTTCCACAACTAAAGATAAGGAACCTCCCATCAAATACATATATTTCAATTTTTTCTAATCATTAGGATGGGATAAACTGAATAAAAGGTGATTAGAGAATTAATCAATCTTTCCATAATCGATACATTTTTCTAATCTAAAAGTTTAAGAAAACTTAAATTCTCTTAGATATTTGCATAAACGTAATATAATTAAACTCTTCTACTTTATTAGACTAATGATTATATGTATCCTAGTATATTATATCTCCACTCACCAAGTAACTAAAATAATAAATGTATTGACTAACGCGTGTAATTAATGAGGCAGAAAATAAAAAAAAATGTTTCTGTAGCATTTCATATGGCTAAATGGAAATAGATGAGGAGTTATTAAAAGATAAAATTACACTTCTGGTATTGTATTTTAAGGGGGGAGAATACGATAAGTCTTTGAAAAGTTGCAATGAATTGATCCGTGAATTATCTCTGATCTCTAGTGTCACGGCTAAAAAGATCCGTGTACAATCTTACGGACTTAGTGAATTACCTCTTATAGGGCCAGTGGTACACCCCAAATTAGGGACTTTGTTAGACTATAGAGCTGCCACATATGAAAAGTTGGGTGATTTGAGAAGAGCTCTCATTGATGCTGAAACATTAGTGAAAACAGAACCCATAGGCTGCAAAGGGTACTTACGAAGTGGTAAAATATTAGTATTAATGAATAGGGACGTAGAAGCATACAGGATACTTCAGAAAGGGATTTATACTATTGAAAAAGCTATAGAAAAATACAATATAAAAGTCCCTGAAAAGTTGTTTCAAAATATGAAAATTCAATGTAAACTGTTGAATACGAAGTTGATCTCTCTTCGAAATAATTCTCCCAAAAGTAGTCAAGTTGAAAAGATTCCAAAAATTACCAATAGGGGCTTACAAAGAAACCTTGATGAGATGCTTCCTCTTAAGAGGTCGTCCAGCCTGGTCGTAAAACACCCCAAAATGCCCAAGACTACTTTGACCGATATAATTCATATATTTCCGCCTGAAATATTGGAAAGGATATTTGAAAAGTTTACTATAAAAGAGTTACTAAAGTTCCATTTGGTAAGTAAAGGGTGGTTCTCTACGTTATCTAATATACCAAGTTTGTATACAAATAAGATTAATTTGAAAGAAGGGATCACTAGCAGTGAGCTTTCAGCTGGAATGAATTTAATACGAAGAATAGTGGGAAAAGCATATTCGAGGCTGATAAAATCCTTAAAGATCAGATCCACTTTAAACCTACATCACCTCACCAAGGTCTTATATTCAATACTATTTGAAAATAAATTGAAGATTTTAAAGTTAGATATAGTCAATAAAAACTTAAGCATTGAACTTCTAGCTTATTTACTTGACAAACTGTCTTGGAAATTCTCCAATCTTAGTCAAGTTACACATTTACGATTGGGATTAAAATCGTCCATAAGATATGAGAATATGATATTAAACATCATGCCTAACTTGAAATCATTGGAAATAATAATAATAGATAAGCAAATGTCAAGTTCAAATAAAGATTTATTAGTGAAAACTTCAACATTTCAGAAATATATTTCTGAACTGGACGATCCATCTGAGTTAGAAACTTTATCTATTGTGAACAATCCTAAACTAAAAAGAAATAATGGCTTAGGGCAAAGAAACGAAGAAACCTACAATCCATATCCAATCTTTATGAATAAATCATTTCCGTCACTAGTGAAATTGAGCATTGTCTCTTATGATTTAACAAATCATATGCAAATATTTGGTAAGTTTTTAGCAAGGTGCCCTAAATTAAAGTCATTATATTTGGAAAACAATGACGACTTTACTTTACTTAAATTATGTGAAATAATACAATCATATCTCCCACCTTTTCTGTTAGAGTCTTTAACAGTTAGAGAAAATGTTGTTACTAAGGAGGTTCATCTAAATCAATTCTTAAATGACGATTTGCCACAGCTACACAACTTATCGTCGCTTGATCTTCAGGGTTGTTCACTTTCAATTAGAGGCTTGAAGAAATTACTTAGAATTTCTAATACTAATGGAAGGTTAACTTCATTGAATATAGGGAATTCAAACTACATATATTTTAAAAATGATAAGATATCTGTGAGAATACCCAAGATATGTCTCTTTGAAGTCTTGGAATTGTGTTCGGGTCTCCAGGAATTATTTTTAAACAATATGGAATTAGACAGTGCGTCAATGAAATTTTTTAACCAAGATATAAAAAGTAAGATTAAAGTTGAAAATTGCAGACTTAAGTTATTGGATTTAAGTTTTTGTTCTCGGATTGATGGTATAGGTTTAATGAATTTATTTGATGCTTATTCTTCATCAGGTTCGCAGGATGGGCACTTTTTTAACGTCGATTCTTTAATCATTGATGGTTTAGATATTAATCAAAGTACATTAAAATTGTTATATAAGAGAGGGTATGTGAAAAGCATTTACAACAATCCTTTGAAGAAGAAATGGAAACAATATCCTGTCAATTCTTTAGTTCTTGATCTGTGATACGTTTGATCGAGGAAGTGTGTGCACACCAATTCTTTTTACAGACAAAAATTTATAGATAGAGATGAGTATTTATTAGCATACATATTAAAATAGTCCAAAAAGGAACATGGTACTTACAAGGGGATCATTGAAGTTGCTTTCAAAACAGCCTTCAAAGATAAAATTCCTGGATAATGAAACGTCAACTAATGATATTGAATATCACACCGCTGAAGAGGACAAATCTGTAGATAATATTGAAAATAGCTCATCTAACAACCTGGAAGACGAGTCTGAAAGTGATTCTGATGAAGCACCTGAGGAAGAATCGTTAACTTCTTCTAAGCAGAGAATAATAAATGTGCAAAAGGAACAATTAAAAATAGAACAAGAATTAAAGAAGCAGGAGAAAGAAAAAAGAAGACAAAAGGATTTACAGTATAAAAAACAACAAGAAGATAAGAGGGTGAAGCGATTTAACGACGACGATTTACCTGAATTATTGCCTGAGGATATTTTTGAATCACTTGAGGAAGAAGAAGTAGCAGTTCCACAACATGCATCAAAGCATTTAACTTCTAAAGATTTTGAAGATCAAGAAAGAATACTACGTCAGAAATTAAAGGAAAAGAAGCTAGAGCAAATTAGAAAACAAAAGAAGTTATCTATTAAGAAAGGACCAGTTCATGTTAAAGTTCAATCTCTTAATAGTAAAAAGATGGTTCCAGTTTCAGAATCTAAAATTTTGAATGTCAAAAACAAATGGTTGAAACGTAAGTCATTGAATAAGAAGTAATCATATATTAGGTTTTATATATCATGTCTGGATATTCTCTCTTGTATATTAATGCCTGCATAATCTAGATTTATATCAACTTATTATTTGAATTGTTAATTAGTAGTGTTAGGATTCATGTTAACTCCTATCCTTTCTTCTCTTGTAGGAACTACTTGTTTAGGCGACTGATTGGCAGCAGTACCTTTGAAATTATGAATCATGTCGATAGACGATGAGTTATGCTCTTGTAATATTTGATCGTGGAAAAACCTAGAATCCATTTGCTGAGATTTCTCTTTGTCATGTTCTTCATTTACTATAGTATCATCGTACTCTAGAATATCTTCGGGGGTTAATTTTATGGTTGTAGCTGGTCTTCTTAACATTGTATTTAAAAGCTGTAGTAAATTGTTGTGAGAATATCGAATTCTGAAGAAACTTTTAAATCCACGCACTCTAAGTAAATTTTTTTATTCCTATACTGTTTATTTTATATACATATAATTCATACACTATATTAATCTATTATTATTCATCCTCCTATTTATACAATTCATCGAACCATTATGTCATATATTGGTGCAACAGGCGGCTCGAGCCACCAATATACTAGACTCCGTGGCCAAGCTGGCTAAGGCGTAAGACTGTTAATCTTAAGATCGTGAGTTCGATCCTCACCGGGGTCGCTTATTCTTTTTCGTTCCACAACTTTTATTTTAATGCTAATCATGTTGATATGTTACTCAAATTATATATAATGTAACATCTTGAAGATCATTATTATCAAATGTTTATTCCATTTTCATCAATATCCTTGAGCCGTATCTTTTTACAATAAGGGCACATCATATGATGGCAACGATGACACACGAACCGCTTAGGAACTGATAGTATTATTCTTTTATTTATATTGCTCTCGTCTTCGTTGTTAATGTTATTGGGTATTATTTCAGTACTTGTATGCGTAGCCCTTTGATCCAGTCCTTCCGTATTTTGATTTCTATTATCTTCCAGTATTACGAGATTGAATACCTTACTCATTCCCTGGTACTTATAGTTTGACTCTTCCTTGTGGTAGGAAATGTATTCCAGTGGTGGTATTCTTGGATCTACTGATGTATACATTATTGATCCATAACTTTGGCCACAATAACAGCACATCCATTGGCAAATCTTGTTACTGTTTTCAACTTCAGGATGAAGTGATTGAATTAATGTTGCTGAACTAGAACTTGTTGGTGAATTGGAAGAATTATCTACACATATGAACTGTTGACTCATTTTTCCAGAACTTACAAGATCTTTTGTATCTTTCCTTACAGCTAAACTATTTAGTTTTGCCTGACACACTTCCATATGTTATATATTAGACTGAAATGTATAACGATTTCTCTGAGGCATCAATGAAATATATGCTGGAAATCAAAGTACTTAAATTCTACAAGTAGGGTAGTACGGTATAATGAATCTAGATGCTGTGCATATATATTCTAGAACAAGTCGAAAATACTGCAATTTTGCTGCGATGCTCGCCTTGCGATAAACTAACTACTGAGCTTAGGATTTCCTACCGGAAGTCTTGCTTATATGAATGATTAGATCGGCTCGGCAATACAGCATATAGCATGGCACCCTGTCTGAGCTTATTTTATACTTAAGTCTAAGTAGTATCTGAGCGAACATTTATATACTTATGGTGACTCTGCTCAATTAAGTACGATGGAAGTTCACGCGAGATTCTAGATAAAAATCTTTCCGAAATCATGTTATTATTTACATAGGCGCATTCCAAATTGAATGGAATATTCGATTATAATCAGTTTGCCTTATAAAGTTTGTAGATAAGCTTGTTTTAGCAGGATGCATATTATGAAATGGAAATATCTTTAGTCACCATTTCATCAATATTAGGGCAAACGTTATTATTGCTACTATGGAAATTAAATTATTCTTTCATGTATGCTAAGAATGTATTACCAATACGAGCAGTAAGGAGGGTCTAGCCTGTGTTGGACCTGCATGTAATTAATAATTTACATAGAGTTATAGTTATTAGGTCATAAGTGTCGCCCTAAGCAATAATAGATATAGATTAGTTATTGTTGTTTACGACATTAATTTGCATCGAAGTCTTGGAAACTCTTGAGGATAGCATTTTATAATGCTTTCACTTTCTTGAAGCATTACACAATCGTCTCATAATAATTCATTGCTACAATAATAAATAATGCCTAATTAATCGATTCCAGATTTGTGTTAACTCAAAGAGAACTTCGGATCGATAGGTATATATTCTATCTTAAATAAGTAAGTTTATTACGAGAATTCTAGGCCAAATAATCTGATATATTAATTTCTTGGTTTGTCTTACTATCTACAACCTTTAAAAATAAGTTATGACTTATGCGTCCTTTATCACCTTTGGTTAATATAACATCATTTTTACTCTTGTAGAATGTTATCCCATTAGCTAAACATTTGGGAATGTCCAAGTAAATAAGAACATTGCAATTTTTACGAATTCCTGATAAATTAGAAAAACTTGAAGTAAAGTGAATATGATTCCTTGACATTGTGCTAAGACCACCACTTTTTATTATTTCTGGTAAAACTTTTCGGTATGTTCCATGGTAAATTACTTCAGGGAGATCATTAGGCAGAAGGAGCTCCAAATTCAAATCAGATATTGTCTTTAACGAATGACCTTGATTAGCACATATATATGTACCATCGTCTCGTTCATCTAAGGAAAATCTCTTCTTATCATTATTCTCTACGATTTTTTCAATTTCATCTTTAGTTGCCCTATGAGTTTTTATACGATTGTGATTTAGAATTTCAGAAAGCTTAACATAGCCTTTTTCATCAATATTTAATTGCTCTTTTTCGGCTCCGTGTCTAAGAAGATAAGATAGAGCTTTTGAAATTTGTATCTCTCTCTTTGAAGGGATTGTTTCTGACATAAATAATACTAAATAGTTTTTATATTATTAGCGCATTCAGATTTTGGATTAATTTAAAAGAGCAGATTGAGTCATAAGAAGAGCAAACTATACGAATAAGTAAATAAGTCCACAACTTTTCTTGGATCTTATGAATATAATAAATTAATGGAAGGAATATTTATTCCTTTGTTTAATTCTTTCTTTTACATTTAAAACTATTGGAATATATTAATATTTTAAACTATGTACATTAAGACGTCAAATGACGATTGAATATGGATGAATTAATAAATAAGGATCTACAACTAAAGTAAAAATTAGTTATCGCTGCATTTTTTGACTTTTGCCCCAGCTAAAGAGCCTAAGTTAGCTCTATTATTTTGTTTGATGGATTCATTATCTCCTAATTCTGTTCTGCTATGGAATTTCAAATGGTATTTTTCACCATCTTTCAATTCTCCTTGGACGATATTTTTAATTAAAAAAGAGCTAACCTCGTTTAGTTTTTGTATTTCTTCATCTATTTTTCCAGCATCAGATAATTCTCTATTCTCTTCAAATCCTTGTTTAATCTTTAATCTGGCTGCGTTAAGAACAGTGGTATCGCCTCTGAAAGCCACACCTGTTGCTCTTAATGCTGTTCTATATGCTGATAAAGCGACGGACATTATTTAAAGTTGATGGTTCTTCTTGTAAACGTTAGGACCATTTTAATTTTTTTTTGGTGAGCGCTCATTTCTATAATTTTCTTTTAATCTGAGATATAGTGTATCTTAAATATTCTATAGATAAATGCTATTTATAAAATTAATCTTTCAACTGAATAATTTGGAATTTTCTTCGAAATAGCAATACTTGAATTATTATCAAATAGCAATTTCTTAGATGAATTATTGTTAATCATTAATATAGAGTCTAACTGAATCTTCTGTTGATCATTAGCAGAAATGATGTCTTCAGATAACCCTTCCTTCTTCTTCTTTGATTTTGAAGATTTCTTTTTAATTGGCTCATTAGTTAATAAGACTTGGTTGGTTAAAGTCAAATTATAGTTGTTTTCAATTAAGGTACTATACTTTGATTCGATAAGATCGTTTAGCTTACCCAAGGTATCTAAGGACCAGTGGAATAATCCACCAATATCGATTATACATTGGATTAATAACCAACTATTTTTATTATCAACCTTGATTAATTTATTTAAAAGCGAATCCAAGTCAATGTCTAACTTTTTCTCAACAAGTTTCTTAAACGACCTTGTAATTTCAATTATAGAAAACTCTCTTATCAATCTACTAAGTAATTCCTCAAATATTTCCGTAGAATCATTTTCGATTATTAATTGGGAGATTAAGTCCTTGAGTGATAAATTTGGGCATGTCGTAATACATTGTCTCAATAAGTCTATTTCACCTAATTTATGGAAAGTATCCAAAAGGCCATTAGTAAATTCATGAGGAAATGAAGGATTTGTAAGTAAGTAAATTAAGGTATGTTCTGGTAAGAATTCTTCATTAATAATCTTTACACCAGATTCGTCATTTTCAAAAATTAAAGACAAAATTTTCTTGAAGAATTTTAAGTCCAAGATTCTGTCATTTTCAACATCGAATACTTGGAATTGGTAGATTTTATCCTTACTTACCTTCTTCTTCAGTAATGATTTTTTAACTGAATCCCAAGATTCATTCTTCAAATATGGAATTAAGATTCTCTCCCATTTTCCAATATCCTTCTTTTGACTACATTCAACTAATGCATTAAAAATTTCAGTAACTTCTTCAGATAAAACAATAGATTCTTCTTCAAAGCCATCCTTCATCAAGTTAGGTAAACCTTTGAAATTCTCCTCATCTGTTGGATTTAAACTCTTACCCAAGCATTCACTCAATTTATTCAATCCAACATCAATATTAATTATATCTAAGTTAATTTCATTATTCTTCTTATTTGATGATAAGTAAATTGCAATAGATTTACTGCTAGATGATGAATCACCTTTCACTTTTACCACTTGTTTAACATAGATTCTATCCGAGTTTTTAGACTTACTCAACAAACACTCAAACTTAAAGTTCACTAAATATAAGGTATCATGAATAGATAATAATAATCTATCTATACTTGGGCAGGTAATTGAGACATCTTCAATAGAAATCTTACCCTTCAATAATTGAGCAATTGAGATATCTTTGATATGTTTGAAATTATTAATAGAAAGCGAAGAAATCAACTTACTTTTAAGATCAAGTTTATATAGGTAACCTGAATTATATGCAAATAAAACTTCGTCATTTTCTTCCTTAGATATCGAGTTTACTTCTAGTATACTTGAAGAATCAAAACAAATCAACTTGTAAACCAAGTTAGAGCCTTGCTTTATAACATATAATAATAAGTCCTTATTATTTTTAAATTCATTCTTAGAAATGAATGAATGAAAGATAATATTACCAGTGGAGCTTGGTAATTTTTCTATGCTAGTTAAGTCTTCATCATGAGATTGAATCATCTCGATTAAGCCATTCTCATATAAAACAATAAATTGATCCATGCTATCCATTATTTTTATCCCAGCAATTTTATTTTTAACTTTAAGTTCAGAAGTCTGATAAGATTCACCAGTCTTTTTTATCAACAATATTTTGTACACTTTCCGTTCTGTTATTGCAACAGCATAGATCTTCAATTTGCTATCAACATCACGAACATCCATATCTTCAATTATGGTAGATGGTGATAATGGAAATGACCATTCAAGTTTTGGTGTAGGCTTTAAAACATAGCTGGATATAATCGACTTTGAGATACCTATGTCAATATGAGTTGTATTTATAGATTTAACAGTGGGAACAACAGCCTTCTTGGTAAACTTTAAATCCAGTATCCTTGGCAAAGTAACAAATGAGTACAGATCTACTAAAGTAGGAGCCATCTTATTCTCAGCTTAGTATAAGAAAATATACTTCTCTTCATATGTATTTAAGGCATCGCTAACAAAAAATTTTTGAGGTTAAAAAAATATTTATTACGTAATCACAATTTTTTAGATAATCATTTCAGCTACATTTTGACTTTAACTATAATATAATTATATATTAAATACCATTATTAAGGTAAGACCAAAGTATATATGTTCTATATATTAGTCATAATCATGTTTTCAGGTTAAAAATGAAGGAATGTATTTCTTTAGACATTCCATTAGTTTCAATGTTGCGATAACAATCTCAAGATTACATATTTTGAATTTTAACTGAAAATCTAATATACATTGAACTCTATAATATTTATGTAAATAAATGTGATCTGATAACGATCTATGTTATAAATGAAAAATCAAACGATAAAATGCTAATGGGCTTAATTAAACTAATTGTAAGAATTCTGGGTTGGCATAGTGGTAATCTTTAACAACGACCTTGAATTCATCAGTTTCTTTGTTGTATGATTCGATTTCAAATGATGACAAGTCGTCAACGACAATGTCAGCTCCAGAATCTCTAACCTTCTTTGGGTCATATGTGGAGCAAATACCAACAATCATGGCGCCAGCACCTTTACCAGCGCTGATACCAGCTGGGGCATCTTCGAAGACAACAACTTTTTTGTGAGCATCTTCGTAACCTAAGGTGTTTCTTGCGTTTTGGTAACCTTGTGGGTCTGGCTTACCCTTAGTAACCTTTTCAGCAGTAATAAATGTGTCTGGCTTTTGAATAGTTAACAACTTTAACCATTTAGTAGCCAATGGCAAAGTACCAGATGTGACAATAGCCCATCTTTGCTTACCATTTTCAGTTTCATTTTTAGATAATTCGTCGAACTTCTTAACTAATTCGACAGCACCTGGAATAGGTTTAGCAGCATGGCCGAAAGAGTCTGGAATAGAACCTTCCCATTCAGTGACTTGTTCCTCAATAGCATCTTCTGGAGACCACTTAGCGATAACATCGAAAGTACGACAACCGTGAGAAGTTCTGATGATTTCATCTGGGTTAACGTGAGGTCTAGTTTTACCGAAATCTCTCCAGAATTCAGAAATAGCACCAGTAGAGTTAACTAATGTACCATCACAATCGAATAAAGCAGCGTTAACGTAGAAGACGGCTGGTTGTTTTTGTTGAGTCATTGTAGTGATATGTGTATTAATTGTTTAACTATTAAAGTTATTAATGATGATTAAAATTGAGCTGATATTACCAGAAATTGAGTCATATTTATACATAGGAGATTTAGTAGAGCTCTCAAAAAGAAATGGGTGCTAATCCTGAAAATACGATTTTTTTTTGTTATCACCAGATGAAAAAAGAAAAGAGTACAGTACATTACGTAATTGATACACCAATTGTCCGGAAAAAATTCGACCGTTAAAAACTAGGATTTTTGAGTGAAGACACGAAACGTTTGAAACCCTTTCATGATCATGCGGATCCTCAACGTCTCATGAGTTTTCTAGCAATTCTTGTAGTATAAGATAGTAGTCTAAAGGGAATGGCTTGATGAGAGTTCAGATCAGTCCAGTTTATTACTGAACACCCAAGCCTGTATTATGTGAATCTTAATAGGCTTGAATAGACCTACGTCATAGTGATGTATTTGGGCTTGATACAAAACTTTTTCACGTGCGCTTTTCAATTCGGAATAATAATGCATAATTACATAGTCACTTTAGATTATAATACGTCATTTATTATCCAGGATTCCAAAACAGTCCGAATTTCTTTTTGTACAGTCTTAAATGAAACAAGTCACATGTTGAGCCAATAGACTTGCCTCATTACTAACGAGAGGCACCTGTTTCATCGCTGCAAACAAATCACGAAGTCCAAAATGGAAGATTTGATACGAATTCCATATAGTAGGGCTAGAACAAGAAGTTTCTGATCTTAGGCTGCATAATCATTTAGAATCTTGAATCTTGGCTCATATCAATTTTATAGTACATACTCTACAAGCTTACACATGCTACTATAGTCCTATTGTTGTGATTTAGATGTACAATAAGGGACAGAAGGAACATGTATATTCTGAATAACATATTTATACAAAATGCGTAATGACTTCATTAAATTGATATATTGACAAATATGGGGATAATCATTCAGGAAGGGGGTATGTAAGGTATATTAAACTTCTTACAATATTCTAATGTTTGATTGTTAATCCAGTATTTCAATTCTGCTTTCGTTTCAGAATTAGAAGTTGGACTTATGACCTTGAAATTATCAGGAACCTTCATATCTGAATCTATTTCTTTTTCTCCTAGATCAATTGATTCTTTAAGGTTTCTATAATGCAGGAGGTTTTCTGGATTATAGAAATCTCTTGTCCTTATTTGCAACCAGGATTCCTTATTGGATTGTATGAAAGACTCAATCACTCTATTTGTAGATATTGACCTCTTATCATAATATAATTCATTGCAGTTGATTGATGGATGGTCAGAGAGTATGGGAATTTGTATACATTCTAGAAATGCACGTCCAGGTAAACATTTATCCAAAGCTAAAAACTTTGTTTGGACTATATCCTCCAATTTAATACGCTTTGTTTCTCTACTACAAACATTGGAATCTGAATTATCCACTATACCATTGTTATGTTCTTTTTCACTGTGTTCTTCGAAGTCATCGTCCATATCAAGTTCAAGCTCATCAGGATTCTTGTTAGTTACTGAATAATTCTTATGTGTTATCGTAGCACTAAATTTTACATGCAAATGTGCAGAAAACCAATACCTAGGTTTAAGGGAATATAATAATGTCTTGTTTAAGGGACTACCTAATTTGCCATTAGCTATATCATTTTTAAAAAAAGGCTTCTTCTTTAATAAAAGTTTAAGATCACCATGCTTTTCAATTTCACTGGGCCAGTCATGACTGATAGCAACATCCAAACCATTGTTTCCCATCATGTACATTTTAAGAAAAACCTTTGGTGTTACATGATAAACTGATCGAAGCGTTTTGTCTGTATATGGTAGTTTTTCGTCATTGATTTCATTCCTGGAAAAAGAATAAGAGTTAAAAATTCCACTTATACCAGCTATTCTTAAGCCCTTGAACCACACTACACCAAATTCTCCAAGGTAATAAATGTTAGGTGCTACCCAACCACCAAATTTCAATTCAGTTAAATACGAAGAACTTTCGTGGTTTCCTCCAACAAATATAGTTAGTAGAGGGGCTTTCTTTTCTCCTTTGTAGTACTCGTGGAAGTCTCCCAATTTCTTGTATTTTGAAGGTACATTAATGCACTGTAAATCTGTCTCATTTCGAAGCGCTTGAAAATCTCCGCATATTATCAATAATTCGGTATCTTCAGGTATAGCAGAATATATTGCTGATAATTCACCATGGCCACATCCTTCAATAGCAATCTTTACGGTTTTTGTCATACCTGCTTCGTTTTTCTCTATTAGAACTATGAACTCGTTACATAAAACATTTTTCGATTGTGAGAAAACTTAGTGTGATTGTGATCTTTTTATGTATTGTTAAACAATCTAAAAAATAAATGTATCTAGAACTTATAAACTTCATCCTTGGTGTATCCTAATTCGGCCAAAACACCGGTAACCTCACCTTGGTCAGTTGGAGAAACCTTAGGACCAGAGAATGCTTTGTATAAACCTGGTGGTCCACATACGAAAACCTTAGTATCCTTCGAAGGACCTGGTAAGTGTTGTTTCAAGAAGTCTTTAGTGATAAAGCCAGTGTGACCTTTCCATTCAGAGGTACCTTGATCAACAAAATAGTGAATCTTAATTTGGTCCTTGTGTTGCTCAGCAATTGTATCAAGTTCCTTCTTGATTAAGATGTCATTTTCAGAAATGTTACCATAAAATAAATCAACCTTAGTCTTATCCTCTGGGTTCTTAGCAATTTCATGGATTAATTGATATAATGGAGTAATACCAGAACCACCACCTATTAAAGAAATGGCCTTGAATTGGTTGGCTTGCCATTTCCATTTGACAATTGGTCCCTTAAAAGAGACGGTATCATTCTCCTTCAAGTCAAAGAAATGAGAACTCATTTTTCCACCATCATATTTCTTGATAACGAATTCAAGTGTACCCTTTTGTTCAGGGTCGGAAACTGGTGTGTAAGGTCTTATAACATTATTACCCTTGGCAGTAACAAACTTACTTAATAAGCATGAAGCAGTAATTAACCCAGATACATCATCGCTGTTACGTAATTCGAACACGTAATGCTTAGTGTTGTGGGTAATGTTCCAGGACTTTCTTAATTTTAAGTCGATCCATTCGTCAGAACCAGTAAAGGTCTTACCAGATTCATTAGCAATTGGCATAGTAGAGTAATAATAAGCTAATCCAATAGAAGATGCTGTAGCAACTATTGGCAATAATGTTCTTGGGTTAGAAAACTTTTGAATGGAAGTAGCAAATGTCATGGTTATAGTATCATAGAAAAGTTATTACGAAAATAAGGCTCCTTTAAGTAACTTCCACAATTCACTCGGACTGCATATATTGATAAGCAAACATACAATTGGTTGCGACTTCCCAACAGAATATATAAGCGAGTGGAACCTTTAAAAGCTAGCTGTTTGTAAATTATCTAGGAGACAAAAATGTTTAGGAATAAAAATCTGAGAGAGTTGATTAAGCTTTCCAAACAATTGGTTCAGCCTTTGCTTCCTAGCTTCCATAAAGGTCAGGCAGGTAAGGTAGCAGTTATTGGGGGGTGTGAAGATTACACTGGAGCGCCATTCTTTGCATGTCATTCAGCTGCAATGGTAGGAGCTGACTTAAATCATATTATCTGCGAACACAATGCACTGGTGGTAATAAAACTGTATAGTCCGGACTTGATGGTCCATCCTTACATCTACGATCTCTCCAATAACGAGGTGAAATCCTCAGTTCTGGCTGCTGAAATAGATAGGTTTTCGCAATTGGAAGCAGAGGAATTGATTAAAGAAGATTCTTCGCCGTTGGTTGATTTCATAGAGAAGAAGGTTATTCCTAAGGTGCTGCTGTTACTAAATAGAATAGATGTCGTTGTTGTTGGACCGGGATTTGGTCGTGATGCATTAATGCTAAAGACATTAGTAAGAATTATTGAGGAGATTCGAGTGCTTAATAAGCCGGTTATATTAGATGCCGATGCACTCTATTTATTATCGGTAGAGCCAAACATCATTGCCAACTATGAAAAAGCAGTACTAACTCCGAATGTAGTTGAATTCGACCGCTTAGCTAAGAGACTCAATATAAAATCATCTCCCAAGGAAAAACATGGAGATGCTATCATTGCTACAAAGGAATTATCCAAAGCTTTAGGAGGTGTTACTATTATAAGGAAGGGTTCGGAAGAAATTATAGTATTCAAGGATGAATGTTTGGTAAACTCTACTGAAGGCTCCCTCAAGAGAGTTGGAGGACAAGGTGATACTTTAACAGGAGCTCTTGCAACATTTATAAATTGGTCTAATAACTATAACTCCGGGCTTTGGGAAATCGAAGATAAACTTTCGAGCTCAGAATCGCATATGTTAGCATGTTTTGCGGCATCTTCTTTAGTAAGAATCGCTAGTTTTAGGGCCTACCAGAAACATGGTAGGTCCATGCAAACATCTAATATACATGAATGTTTACTGGAAGCTTTTAATGAATTGTTTGATAATGATGAGTTTGTTAAGCTTTAAATTTGCTGCTTATTGTTCTGTATAAAATCTCATATTTATTACTAAATACGATATTATATCTTATTAGCCTTAAAATAAATTTACGAAATCAAAAACGTATTTTTAGTTAATTATTAAAATCTTATTACAAAAATAATAAAAAAAAAAAAAGGTAGAGTTCAAACGTCAATATCAATCAAGAACTTTCAACCTTAAAAGAAAGAATCTTCACAATTGTTATTTACCCTTTCTCACAATTTAAGTAGTAGATATTGAGTATGATAAGCGCTATCGAAACTTACCCAACCCGCAAATATATGCAGTACTACGACTATCACCGAGGAAGTTATATTAATTTGAAGTGATCATAAAGATTCAAAGTGATATTATTTTAAAGAGTATAAAGAGATGAATGCTGATTGTTCAACAAATGCTTTGAGCAATTTATCAAAATATGCCCAAACAGATAATACTTTAAGAAATGAGGCTAGCAGAAGGAATATAGGAAATCAACCTCAGCAGTTTAAGAGTCAAGTTGGGGTAGACCATAACTTAAACCAAGAATTCAATAAATTTACTAGATCAAATAATAATACTTTTGCAAATAACTTTATGGAACAGATCCAACATCAGAGAGTACAAATAGGTGACCATAGTCAGAGGGAAAATGGATGGGTTCAAAATTTTTCTCAACTATCTTTAAATCAAAATCCAGTCTTAGGAGATCGTGAAGTTAATCACCAATCTAACTTACTGAACCAAAGCGGAAGTGCATGGCATGAACAGTTTATGAAACATAACTATCAACATAATACTATAAATCCAAGCTTACAAAATCATCAATATACCCCCGCATATAACCAAGACTTTAGGATGATGAATAACAATATGGGGCCAATATATTCTCAAAATACCAATTTAACTGAGCATAAAGAGGTTCATAAACTAGAAGAGGAACTGAAAGCATTTGATAATCATTTTGAAATGATCGAAAAAGAGTTGAATGAACAGTCAATGCAACAGGAACCATTAGATTTTGAGACTGATAAGGATAAATTTGCCGAGACAGCTAAGCAAGTTCATAATACTATGATAAATTCTGATACTTCTGCTGAGACGAATTCTAAGTTCCAGAACTCAAATTTCCTAAAGCTAATGACCGCAATCGGAAATAGAAATATTGAATTAGAAGGAGATAAATTAGTAAGTACTTCAAACGGTGAAGATATACGTCAACATTTAAGTGACCCATTGAAAGATTTTAGGCAAGAAGATGGAAATATTCATTTGGAAGAACCATTACGCAATACTCAAATACCCTCGTCACAGCCATCATATTCTCAAACAGAAAGTGATAGACCTCACGTCAGCCATTTACCGGATCCTCTAGCTCATCTCAAAGATGGTGACTTAGCTAATATAAGCGAGCCTTTACAAGCTGCTAGAATTGTGAGTGGCAATCAAGTCCAACCTAAGAATTGGATAGAGTCATTTGAAAGTTTTGAGAGACCATCACCAAGACGTAGCATACTTACTCCTCAACAGCAAGAAGTATATGATGATTATAGAAGTGATGATCCTTGATGAAAAGTTACCGATTTACTATATATATAGAAATATTTGATTGACTTAGGTAAACTTCATAATATTTGTGTCATTTATTATATTCCATAAATTTATCTAACTCTTTTCTATAGTATTTACAAGCGAATTATAGTCGTATAATAATGTTCGTACTTAGTCTACGTAGTATGATATACTGATGTATCTTAAGAACTCGTAATGTGCAGTTATGGACATTCCTGATAAAAAGGGTTTAATTTAAAAGAAATAAAAAAATCTCAAAACTCCATGCCCCTCCGTTTCTGCAGGAATCTTTGGAATTTTGCTTCGGAACAATTTCAGAGATCAATTTTGTATAATAAAGAACAACATACAAGCCTTAATACACAAAGAGAAGAGTACTCGTACCTATAGTTTGCTTAACTTGTAGCAACTCATCAATTGCCCTATTAGCATGGAAAGAAACTATTCGTAGTCATTACAAAAATCATTACAATGAGATCAGTAGCACCATAATTTTATACTCTTGGTTATCAATTTCAAAAACTACGATAAAAAGTGTGCTATCTGCATCTTCATTATAATAGAACATTACGACATCATGTTTTGCACCATGACGTTACAATTACGTAGCCTATTCTTTTTGATGATTCCGGAGGTATCTAATGGAACTAACGGTTCATCAGAGTAAGAAAAATGTACACTATATACAGGACATTTGCCAATTTACTCAACACCAACATACGATTATTTCAGCGCCTTAGGAAAAAATACTGCTTAATGCAGTTGCATACTTTAAGTTACTGTAATGTAAAATAGAACGAGAAAGCTTAACTACCGAAATTTAAAAAGAAACGATATCTAATTATGGAGTTAAGTGACTTTTGAAACAGGAAAAAGAAAAAAAATCTCGGAATAGTTCTCAATAGACTAGTCGGAATGATTTTCGATAGTTAATTCGGAATAAACTATTAGGAAAAACGTGATAAGCGATGTGACATCATCACCAAAAACTGAATAGGCTCATGAGTGAACCCACCACTATAAATATCAACCTTCCTCACGTTTTGAACACATTTTTTTATCAATTATTAAATATCAATACATTAAGATGTCTACTACTTTACCATATAAAATCGAAAAGCCATTCAGAGTTGCTATCATTGGTTCCGGAAACTGGGGTACTGCTGTTGCTAGAATTGTTGCCCAAAACACTAGTGAAAAGCCTGAAATCTTCGAAAGAGATGTTAACATGTGGGTTTTTGAAGAAGAAATTGAAGGTAAGAAATTAACTGAAATAATCAACACTGAACACGAAAATGTCAAGTATTTACCTGAAGTTAAATTACCAGAAAATTTAATTGCAAACCCTGATATTGTTTCAACTGTTAAAGATGCTGACTTATTGGTTTTTAACATTCCACATCAATTCTTAACCAGAATCTGTCTGCAATTGATCGGTAAGGTTAAGCCAAATGTTAGAGCTATCTCTTGTTTAAAGGGATTAGAAGTCGGTCCTGATGGTTGTAAATTATTATCACAATCTATCACTGACACTTTAGGAATATATTGTGGTGTTTTATCTGGTGCTAACATTGCCAATGAGGTCGCTAGAGAAAGATGGTCTGAAACATCTATTGCATACACTGTTCCAGATGACTTCAGAGGTGAAGGTCTTGATATTGATAGCTTTATCTTGAAACAAGCTTTCCACAGAAGTTACTTCCATGTCAACGTCATCGAAGATGTTGTTGGTGCTTCAATTGCAGGTGCATTAAAGAATGTTGTTGCTATTGCAGCTGGTTTCGTTGAAGGTGCCGGCTGGGGTGACAATGCCAAGGCTGCCGTCATGAGAATTGGTATCAAGGAAACTATACATTTTGCTTCATACTGGCAAAAGTTTGGTATCAAAGCCAAGTCTGCTCCAAACCCAACTACTTTTACTGAAGAAAGTGCTGGTGTTGCTGATTTAATCACTACTTGTTCTGGTGGTAGAAATGTTAAGGTTGCTAGATACATGATTGAAAACAAGGTTGATGCTTGGGTAGCTGAAAAGAATTTATTGAATGGTCAATCTTCTCAAGGTCTTTTGACTGCTAAAGAAGTTTTCGAATTATTAGAAAACTATAATTTGAAAGATGAATTCCCATTATTCGTAGCTACCTACAATGTTATCTACGAAAATGCTGATATCAATGATTTCCCAAACCAATTAGAAAGCGAAGAGTAAATTATTCCTCGCAATTTATAGAATTTGTATATTAGTTTGCTTCTAGTTACTCGACATAATACATTATAGAACGTTTTATCCGAATCAAAAAATAGTCTACTTTTCTAAAAACTGCACATAACTGTAATTAAGAATTTGAAGTAATATTCTATTTCACAGTATAAAAGTGAAGTATACATAATTATTAGAAATCCATAGACATGGATAACATAAATCGATTTATACTGGAGAAAAGAGAATTTGTAGTGAATTTAGGTAATAATTCGATAGAATGGTATAAACAACAGTCAAAGATAAAGAAAGGGTTGATAATACTCTTTTTCATATTGGCTATTCTTGCTTTGGTGACAGTGCTAATTTTCCACAAGAAACTAATTTACTATATGAAAGAATTGTCAGATAAATGGTATAACTTACGGTTTGGAAAATTAATTCTTTTCCTATTAATCTTTTTTGTTGGTTTCCCTCCTTTGATTGGTTTTTCATCATTATCTATGTTAGCTGGTATGATATATGGATTTCCAAATGGATGGCCCATTTTAGCATCAGCATCGGTATTAGGCTCATTCTGTTCATTTATTATATTCAGGTATCTATTAAAGAACCAAGCGAAAGTATTAGTATCTTCAAATGAAATGTTTAGAGCTTTTTCGGAGATTCTCAGAGAAGATCATTCATTATTTCTTTTAATCTTAATAAGAATGGGTCCTTTACCTTATTCATTATCTAATGGAGCATTGGCAGCTATTCCGGAGTTGCCTGCAATGACATATTTTCTTGCATCCCTTATAACATCACCAAAGCTTTTAATTCATGTCTTCATTGGATATAAAATGAAAGAACTAGGGGATGAAAAGAGATCATCATCTACCAAATTAATTGATCTATTAACAATGCTTTTAACTAGTCTTACATCCGCCTTGCTTGCTTATCTTATTTATGTAAGGATGCAAAGAAAGTTAGAGTCCTATCGCGAGAGTCATGGACCAAACACTCAGGAAGGGTATGACAGAATTGTTTTCGGAAACTTTGATGATGATATCGAGTTGGGAAATGAGGTAGAGTTAACAACGGCTGATTATGATGAAGATAACTTTATAATTGAAGATGAAGAAGATTTAATGATAGATGGAGCTGCTAAATAACAGTAATGGCAATTAATATGAAGAAATGGTACCTATTTAAATTATTCTATTAACAAATAATTTATTATATATATGTAACTATATGAATACAATTACAATTAGATTTTTACTTATTGATACCTTATTCTACAAATAATAATCTAGTTCTTCTCTTCTCGATTTTGTCTTTAGATGTTAAACAATTGTTATCCCCATATGTTTGTCTTCCGTTAATGATTTCTTCTGCATCCTTTTCGCAGAATACAGATCCATTAATTAAGTAATAGTCTGAGTTAATGGAGTTTTGACAGGAATGACAGAGTAAACAATTTAAGTGCCACTTTTGTTCAAGTTCATTAACAACACATTCTCCCTCAATGCCAAGGTTACAACTTTCACATATGGTGTTATTTTGCTCATGATAATGCTGGCGACAAAGTGGCTGATCGTTTAAAACGTAACAATGAACGTTCTTATTAAAAGATATTTTACAACCATCGAAACTACAATGGAAACAACCTCTATGCCATTGCCCTGACAACTCACCAGTTTTAGAATGAATTGCTCTTTGTGAACCTTTGCCATTGCTATCTATTTCTAATTTACATGAACGACATGGACCTTTCCCCGGTGGATATTTATAAGATTCAAGATCATTGCTATTGAGAGGGTATTCTAATGACGCATTGGCTTGCAGGGATAAATTATGGTCGTTGATTTCATCCCCAAAGATATCATTAGATGGCAGTACGTCTTGGTCTGTGATATCTTGAAGAGGGTACCCCCTTATATCATGATTATTATTTAAAGAATTTGGACTCTCGTTCAAATTCCTCATGCCGATATCTCTTAATTCCTTCTCTACTTGGTGTGTTTTGGGACTTAAAGGTTTTACCAAGTCGTCATCTTCAGGTATAAGAGTTCTTGTGTTTGTTGTACTATCAGTTAAATGATTATTTTCTGAAAAAGTCAGATTTCTATCATATCGGTAGCTGGAGTTATAAGCGTCATCAGAAGTTCCATAACCAGTCGTGTTATCAGTTGAATATGAATCATTCTGTCTTATGGATAGTGGCTCAATCGTTTCAAAAGAAAAAGTAGAACGAGTTTCATCATTATCATTTAAAGAATGTTGATTTTCAGTTGGGTTATATGATGTGTTAACAGAATGAAATGACGAATTTGGTGTTGTATATTCTAAAGGAATTGAATTATCAATATCCTCTACGTTTATTGTTGGAATAGCTGGAAAAGGTGGAGTAGTTGACATTTGAAGATTATGCTCATTATCTTTAGAATCATCTTGAACTCCCATATCAGCTGTGGATCCACCAACTTTAAGACTCTCCAATTGCCTTTCCAATTCCTTTTCTATCTCATCATCTTCGTCATAATCTGAAGTTTTTGAAATGATAGAACTGACCATCGATAAATTGCTAACCCTTTGAGGATTTTTCAGGAATTGGTCATGACCATTATTTTCATAAGGGTTAAGCGTTTCGTTTTCAACGATACTTCCTCTCGAATCTCTTTCAGAATTTTTAATAAAGCTGTCAAATCTAGATACAAGAATGGTCAGGTTTGCAGGAGAGTCATGCATCATACGTTGATCATTTCTAGGAGGGATTTGAGGAGAGTTTTCTAACTCCTCTCTTTGATGGAATTCGATATTTGAGGTGATATTTTGGCCCTCACCAACATCATTCGAGCCAAATTCTCCTTGTTTTTGGAAAGGCGTATTAAAATTGAATTGTTGGTCTTCATCCAGTTCATCATCAACTCTAGATGCTTCGCCACTAGTTTCAAGTGGAGGGGAAACTGTATCAAAGGCTGGATATGGTCTACTATTTTCAGCAGAAGGAGTAGGTTTTAATGGTGACTGACCACTAGATAATGATGTTTGCAAAATTTCTTGCGGGATTATAGGGTTACTGCTTATAGGCAGAACTAATCCAGCTGCATTAGATGTACTAGGGGGGATACCAAGGTTCAAGCGAAGGTTCTTATGATTTTTTTGGTGGTCAGGATGTTTGACTGAACGAATATTATCATCATTTTTGGCAGTATCAAACGGATTTTGTTTCAATAATATATCACCTTCACTTTTGTAAGGGGTCCTTCCACCACTTGTGTATGGAGCAGATGGATATGGAATGCTCTTATCCTTATGTTCTGGGAATACAGGGAGGGAACTTGCCGAGGAAGGCATCTTGTGAAAGGTGTCATATGGGGTGAATTTTTCCTTTTTCAATTCAGCAGAGTTAGCCTCAGTCTTTCTCAATGCTTCAAGTCTTTTCGACCCATTTAGAACCCTTTTTCCTGATGTAGAGGAGGCTGTAGAAGCTGGAGGAGAAACTGATTTAGGAGGCGTTATATAGCCACCAGTCCCAGTCCCAATAGAGGTACTATCATGATTTCCATCTCCTTTCATTCCAGAAAGATTAACATCAAAACCAGCTCGTTCATAAACACCTCTATAACGGTGTTCAATTTTGAACGGAGGAAAGGCTGAATCTTGCACTTTGGGAGACGCTTCGCTTCTAAAGTAATTTGGTAAAGATTGGAGCTTGGTTATCATAGCTCAATAATATTTAGATCAATCAATACAGCTTTTAGTAATAATAATTCCTCTAAGTTTTAAGCACTAAAGCTTTAATTGTTATTGCTCAAAGAATATTTAATAAATATACTACAGCTTGATGCTGTCAAAACGCGTTTTAAAAATGTCGCACTGTTTATTTGCGACAAGCAAAGAATAATGAAATTATTCTTTTGAACAACTCACGACATTTTACTGACAATAGATGCAGACTACGTATTACTTATTTGTATAAGACATATCCAAAATGAGAGTAGCCTCAAAATTCCAGAAAAAATAACAAATGCCTACATTGTTCGTGACCCAGTAAATGTGACATGGACAACATATACACTGCTATTTCATTAGCGCTTATTGGGCTGAAGAGATTTGCCGTGTTAACGGATAACCAGGACAAGTTCGTAGATGAATTCCAAGCAGTTTTATCAACCGTATGCCAAGTAAGCAATGAAAATGTGGCTGTGGTTGATCTTATTGAGTTTGTAAATACAGATGAAGACTCATACCACCTGATACTTCAGGAAATGACAATTACTAAGGATGAATCGTTGGAGTTTAAACAAGTTGTTATTTGGAAAAATTTACAATATCTAACTGATGCGAGGCAGGAATGGTTGACGGCCTTGCTAAATAAAATTGACCGTTATAATACCAATAGGTCGCGAACGGTGAAAGAGCCTGTTGTAATCGACGGCTTTACTATACATAAACCTGAACTTTTTACTATAGTCCTGGTATTACAATACAGCAATGGGGTGCCACCAATTAATCAGTTTCTTAAGGAATGCTTTTGGTTTAGTGTTAATTGCCCCGTTGAAGATGACCACATCCTTTTGGAATCTGGATTTACTTCAAAGAGTGATTCATATAGTGAATTAATTCTAAAAATTAAGAAAGTGTGTGCCAATATTTACGTGTCGCCAGAAATTTCTGGATATATTTACTCCCTAGTGGTTTTTATGCGCAACCATCGTCTATGCTCATTAGCACCCAACTCCACGCGATTGTCTACTAAAGCTATAGATGCCATCCGAGATTTATGCATCATATTAATGGCTTGGCTTTTCTACGATACTGACAGACTTTATGTTACTCCAGAGTATGTGAAGGTTGCAACTCGTAAAGTATCATACTGGCTTATTGATTGGGAGCAATCAATTTTTGCTAGTGATCTTCCTGACTACGATTTGGATGTTCAGAAACAGATTGAACTCTCCATCCTTACTGGAGATTGGTATGGGAGTGATTGGAAATATGCCAAAAAGTACATTGAGAGCCATCGTTCTGTCAGAGACAACTCTACTCCAACTGGATATACAAATTCCGTTGTTGAGGATGCAATATATGCAGTTAAGCCTCCAATATAATACATAGATCCTAAATAAAATTATGAAAATGGCTACGATATTCCTCTTAATATAAGAAGCTATTCCTGAAAGTCAATTCGTTGATTTCTTCTAGAAAGGGGAATTTAAAAGAATGTATAGTAGTGTAGTTATTTTTGTTAGTAAATCACAACTTAATGCATAGTCAGATATTACGTAATCAGGTGATCAATTCTGCGAATGGACAACGCTCAAGGGTAGTTTCCACCAACCATGAATATATGCCACATATTCTTATTAAATATTTGATCAAGCTAATCAATTAGGTTTAAGGTATTATTTATAATCAATCCAATTTTTCAAGATTTGAAAGGTAAACATCGAGGAAAGTGAATACAATTTCAAATAAGCCTTTATTCCACTGACGCTATAGAGAGAATATAGAATTAAAAATGTCGAATGATATACCTATTGAATTCACTGAATTAACGCAGTTAACTCAATTAGGTATCCAAGAAAGCTCCCTTGATTTTAAATCAACAACATTGGAATCGGATAGATATGTTTGTATCAGAGAGACTGGTGCTAACGGAAACACCGTTGCCATTGTTGATTTAAAAAACAACAACGAAGTTACAAGAAAGAACATGTCGGCAGATAATGCTATCATGCACCCAAGTGAGTTTGTCATTTCATTGAGGGCTAATGGTACCACCGTACAAATATTCAATCTCGGTACTAAACAAAGATTGAAATCGTTTACTATGGATACACCAGTAGTATTCTGGAAATGGTTAGACGAAAAGCATTTGGGTTTGATTACAGCAAGCTCTATCTACTATTGGAATATATTTGATGGTACCAATGATGGCCCAATTAAGTTGACAGAGAGACACCATACTCTCAATAATTGCCAAATCATAAATATTGTTGCTGATTCAGATTTAAACTGGTTTGCAGCAACTGGTATTGCTCAAGAGGATGGTCGTATTGCTGGTCATATTCAATTATACTCCAAGTCCCGTAACGTATCGCAAGCAATCGAGGGTCATGTTTCGAAGTTTGCTTCAATTACATTAAGTGGGGCTTCGCAACCAACTAAAGTTTTCTGTGTTGGTAATAAGAATGCCCAAGGACAAGGTAACTTACACATTATTGAAATTGATCATGTAGAAGGTAATCCTGCTTTTCCGAAAAAGACAGTTGATATCTTTTTCCCACAAGATGCAGCTAATGACTTCCCTATCAGCTTGCAAGCTTCTAACAAATATGGTATTATCTATATTTTAACGAAGTATGGTTTTATTCATTTGTATGATATGGAAACTGGTGCTAACTTATTTGTAAACAGAATAACTGCTGACCCAGTTTTTACTGCTTCTGCTTACAACAATGGAACAGGTATCGTAACAATTAATAAAGCTGGCCAAGTCTTAACTGTAGAAGTTGCTAAGGACAGGATTATTCCATATGTATTAGAAAAATTATCTAATGTGCCCTTGGGTTTAGCTTTAGCATCTCGTGGTGGATTCCCAGGAGCTGAAAATTTGTTTACCCAACAATTTCAAAACTACTTGAACCAAGGTGATTACACTAATGCAGCAAAGGTTGCTGCATCCTCTGATCAATTGCGTACACAAGATACAATCAATAAATTAAAACATATCACTCCTCAGCCTGGACAAATTTCTCCAATATTACAGTACTTCTCTATTTTATTGGATAGAGGAACCCTAAACAAGCATGAATCTATTGAATTGGCCAAGCCAGTTTTACAACAAGATCGTAAACCATTATTTGAGAAATGGTTAAAGGAAGATAAATTAACCTCGTCTGAAGAACTTGGAGATATTGTAAAATCTTACAATGACCCACAATTGGCCCTAGCTGTTTACATTAAGGCAAATATTCATATTAAGGTTGTATCCTGTTTAGCTGAATTGGGTCAAACTGACATGATTTTACCTTACTGCGAAAAAGTAGGCTATAATCCGGACTTTACTAACTTGATCCAAAACTTAGTTAGGGTCAATCCAGACAAGGCAAGCGATTTTGCCACTTCCTTATTGTCGAGTTCTGAGGTTAAAATCAATGTTGAAACTGTAGCTGACTTATTCTTTTCTCAAAATTATATCCAACAAGGTACTGCTTTCTTGTTGGATGCATTGAAAAATGATTCTCCAGCTGAAGGTCATTTACAGACCAAAGTTTTGGAGATTAATTTGTTACACGCTCCTCAAGTTGCGGATGCAATCTTAGGTAACAACATGTTTAGTCACTATGATAAGCCAACTATCGGTAAACTTTGTGAAAAATCTGGATTATTCCAGAGAGCATTAGAACATTATGATGACTTGAAAGATATCAAGAGAGTTATTGTACACACTAATGTCCTCCCTAATGACTGGTTGGTAGGATATTTTGGTCAATTAAATGTCCAACAGTCAGTTGCTTGTATTAAAGAATTATTGAGTAAAAACATGCAACAAAATTTGCAAGTTGTTATCCAAGTAGCAACAAAGTACTCAGATTTAATTGGTGCACTTACTTTGATTAAGATATTTGAAGAATATAAGTGCGTTGAAGGTGAATACTATTACTTATCTTCAATTGTTAACTTAACCCAAGAACCAGACGTTGTATTTAAATACATTCAAGCAGCTGCTAAGATGAACCAGACAAAGGAAATAGAAAGAGTGGTTAGAGACAACAATGTCTATAATGGTGAAAAAGTTAAGAATTTCTTGAAGGAATTCAAACTTGATGACCAATTACCATTGATAATCGTTTGCGACAGATTCAACTTCGTTCATGATTTAATCTTGTATTTATACAAAAACCAATACTTTAAATTTATTGAAGTATATGTTCAATCTGTCAACCCTGCCAATACTCCTCAAGTTGTTGCTGGTTTATTAGATGTTGATTGTGAGGAGTCAATTATTAAGAATTTATTATTATCAGTTTTGGGCCGTGTTCCAATCAAGGAATTAGTTAGTGAAGTTGAAAAGAGAAACAGATTAAAGATTTTATTACCATTCTTAGAAAAGACTTTAGAAGGTGGTTCTAACGATCAAGAAGTTTACAACACTTTAGCAAAAATTTATATTGATTCGAATAACTCTCCTGAAAAATTCTTGCAGGAAAATAATAATTATGATTCCATCGTTGTTGGTAAGTATTGTGAAAAGAGAGATCCTTACTTGGCTTACATTTGTTACTCGAGGGGTGGTAATGATGATGAATTGATCAATATTACTAATGACAACAAGATGTATAAGTATCAAGCTAGATACTTATTAGCCAAATCTGACTTTGATTTATGGAATAAGGTTTTAGGGGAAGATAATGTTCATAGAAGACAATTAATCGATCAAGTTATTTCAACAGGTATTCCAGAATTAACAGATCCCGAACCAATCTCATTGACTGTTAAAGCTTTCATGGAAAATGACTTACCAAATGAGTTGATTGAATTATTAGAAAAGATCATCTTAGAGTCTTCACCATTCAATGACAATCCATCGTTACAAGGTTTGTTAATCTTGACTGCCATTAAAGCTGATACTTCAAGGGTTATGGGTTACATTGAAAAGTTAGACAAATTTGACCCTGAAGAAATTGCTCCATTATGTATCGATAATCAACTTTACGAAGAAGCCTTTGAAGTATATGATAAATTTGAATTAAGATCTGAAGCAATGAAAGTCTTAGTTGAAGATATTATGTCTTTGGATAGAGGTGAGCAATATGCTGAAAAGTACGACACTTCTGAGTTATGGTATCAATTAGGTACTGCTCAATTGAATGGTTTACGTATCCCAGAAGCCATTGATTCTTATGTTAAATCCAAGAATCCAGCTAATTATGAGCAAGTCATTGAAATTGCTGAGCATGGTGGAAAGGAAGAGGAATTGATTTCCTTCTTAGACATGGCTAGAGAAACTTTAAGAGAGCCAGTTATTGATGGCTCTTTAATTAATGCTTATGCCACTTTAGATAGATTACCAGATATCGAAAAGTTTGTTAGTGGACCAAATGTTGCAGACTTAGAGGAAATTGGTGATAAATTATTCGAAGCTAAGAATTATAAAGGTGCAAAAATCTTATATTCCACTGTATCGAAGTACTCCAAGTTGGCTACTACATTAGTATACTTAGAAGATTATCAAGGTGCGGTAGATTGTGCTAGAAAAGCCTCAAACACCAATGTTTGGAAACAAGTTAATAATGCTTGTATTGAGAACAAGGAATTTAGATTAGCTCAGATTTGTGGTTTGAACTTAATAATTGATGCCGAAGAATTACCAGAATTAGTGAAGACCTATGAATTTAATGGTTACTTCAACGAAGTAATTGCTCTTTTCGAAAGTGGTTTAGGTTTAGAAAGAGCACATATGGGAATGTTTACCGAATTGGCTATTTTATACTGTAAATATAGTCCAGAGAAGGTTATGGAGCACTTGAAATTGTTCTGGTCAAGAATAAATATTCCAAAGGTCATAACTGCCTGTGAAGAAGCTCATTTATTCCCAGAGCTTATTTTCTTGTACTGTCACTACGAAGAATGGGACAATGCTGCTTTAACTATGATCGAAAGATCAGAAGTTGCTTTTGACCATGCATCCTTTAAGGAAATGATTGTCAAGGCACCAAACTTAGAAATCTATTACAAGGCAATTAACTTCTATTTAGCAGAAAATCCATCTTTGATCGTTGACTTATTAGCAGTTTTGACTCCAAAATTAGATATTCCAAGGGTCGTGAGACTTTTCATTGTTAACGATAATTTGCCAATGATCAAACCATTCTTGATTTCTGTTTTGGATAAGAATAACTCTGTTGTGAATTCTGCGTACCACGATCTTTTGATCGAAGAAGAGGATTACAAGGCGTTAAAGATTTCTATTGAAAATGAATCTAATAATAGATTCAACAAATTAGACTTAGCTGAAAGATTAGAGAACCATGAAATCATTTTCTTTAGACAAATTTCAGCTATCTTATACACTAAGGAAAAGAAGTTTAACAAAGCTATATCCATTTTAAAGAATGATAAGTTATGGCCTGAGTTAATCAAGACCGCTGCTTTATCTAAATCAACCAAAATTGCGCATGAGCTTTTAGAGTACTTTGTTGAAACTGGTAACCATGAGTGTTTTGTTGCATTATTATACTCTTGTTACGAATATATTGAATCTGATTATGTTCTTGAAATGTCCTGGTTACATGATCTTGGTAATTTTATCAAGCCATATGAAATTTCAATTGCAGCAGAAAATCAGAAAAAATTAAACGAAGTATATAATGACATGATTAAGAGAAGGGAAGCTGAAAAGGAAGATGAAGATCAACCACTTGGACAACCTTTAATGATTACCAACGGACCAATCATGGGCCAAAATATGACTGGAATGAGTTACCAAGCAACTGGAGCTGGTTTCGGTAATAATTTCTAGTAATTACAAACTATTCTTAGATTTATTATCCATAAATTTTAAAAGTTAGAAAGATTTTAGTCCAGTGATTTTTATTATTATTATTTTTGTATTATTTACGCTTTATGTTTATGTTTAATGTTATGTATTAAATTGAAAGTTAAAATTCTATTTGAGTTATATTATGCTTTTTTGAATCAAGTAATTGAAAACTTTCCTGAAAGTTTTTACCAAGTTATTCATTGAGCAATTGCGGAGCATATTTTCACAATAGATTATATCTTCTTTAGAACCAAAACTAGTCTCAGCTTTTATAGCTACTGTTTGAATATTACTATCAGTACAAATTACATCAATCGTATGATATCCTTTCCCTGTTAACCGATTTGTTACATAAATAGTCAATTTCTGGCACATTAAATCTCTATTTATCTTTCTTATCAATCCTTTATCGCTATTGATTCCAAAATTATTATATTTTAATTTAGTAATGGAGTCAAATTTGTCATGTTTGTACTGGATTTGTAGCAAAAATTGACGGATCTCTTTCGTAAATGCAAGTATTCCTGAATCGTCCTCCGTCAATTTCTTAGATATGTCAATCAAGGGAACATAGGCCGGTAATGTGTGTCTGTAAACCGTCCAATTATAACTTATATTCTCAGTCTTATCTAGAGTGGCTATCTTTCTCAATATCACATAGTGTGGAATTAGATATTTATTTTGCAGATGTGACATTATATCAAATCGTAAACCAAGAAGTTCCTCCTCTCCTTTAAATAAGTATTCATTGATAGGGAATGCAGATATGCCACCAAGTCTATATATATTCTCATAAAGAATATTCTCTTTAACTTCAAGATCATCTTTCTTCCTGCTAGTTATCAGATCTAACTTTCTTTTCTTAACTTGGATTTCATCATCTGATAAATCTTCTTCATTGTTAGAAGAAAAATACAGATTAAGTGGCCCAACTATGTGATTATGCTGTAATATTTGAGGTATATCTTTATAAGTGCTATCTTTATTGTTTTCATTCTGTGAATCTATATCATCTTCACCACAAGATTTTGCTTCATGTAACAACTTGTTATAGATGTCTTCCAATGTTTCTATTTCTTTTGATAGAGAGTCTATATCTCTCTCCGATTCTTCAATTTCTCGTCTTTCTTGTTCCATTCTATCTGTTTATTTAATTGTTTACAAAATCAAAAATCTCACAATTAAAATTTCACACCAGCTAATTCCTTTGATTTGGGAATTAAACTATAAACATGACTGGTAAATTCGCCAATTTATATTGGAGCTCTGATTATAAAACGGGTATAGATAAAATTAGGGATCAGACCTATAGATCAATTGATCAAATACATGAATTAAGAACGCTAGTGTTCAACTATATGAACTATTTCCATTCTAATAGTCAGCAATTGAATAAACTATCTATTGAAACATATCTGCCCAGTAGCTCATTACGTCCCTATAATGAACATTCATATGAATCTTCCCTTGAAAGAAGGCTGAAAAAGAATCAATTAGGGAGCCCATTCAAATTCAGATCTGTATCACAAGCTGATAGACAGCTAGCAGAAGTGAAACATGTTGAGAAAAAGGAACCGTTAGGGAAAGAAAACATATCTGTCAGTGTTTTATTTGAAAAGTATGTTGAAGAGATGGTTGCAGATTCCCAAAATTTACTGATTCTAGCATCTGTAATTGATAGAGAAGTGTTGGAGAAGATTTCACATTTTACGAAGATCCATGAACCTAAGCTAAGGAGTATGATTAATAATTTTGAGGATTTATTTCAAAATTATGATAATAAATATAGAGAGATGGAGAAGTTAAAGGAGGACTATGAAGAATATAAAAAGATGATCGAGTTGTCTCAGAATAAAGACGACGAAGCCATGGTTGATGATTCTAGAAAATCTTCAGATCTTGCAAGTCCATTTTTGAAAGAAGACTATTTAAAAGTGTCTAAATTAAGCCTTGAGTCGTCGGACGATTCTTTGAATGAATCTCCCTTTGATTTCCCATTACAACTAGGACCTTTAAAATTGAAAAATGAAGAACAACTTTCGTCATTTATGTCAGACTTGATAAAAAGTATACCAACTAAGAAGAAAAGGATAATAATCCCTGGCTATAGAAATGAGATATTCAGTAGTGAACTGTTTTGTAATTATTTTAAGGGTTCGAGGCGGTTTGGAATAGATCCAACTAGATCTAACTTAGAAAAATTAGGTCAATCTTTATTGGACTCGAAATTAGCAGTTGGTACTGGTTTTATTGGCTCAAAAAAGTTCAAAGGAGAAGGTATATGGTTAGAATGGACAGAGCTTGCAATCTACATATCTAAATTTGAAGATAAGAATACCAATGAAGAAAGTGTTAGTGATGAAGACGATGAAGACACAAGTTTTAACAGTGACGATATTAATATGAACTCAATGAACCAAATGGCTTTAAATGCATCGAAGAAGTTCAATGGTATGTTTAAAAATGTTAGAACCTCTTTATTAAAGAAAAATTACCACGAATTATTGAAAGAAACTGAAGAAAAATATAACGAATGTTATTTTGAATGTCAAGATACGAGACATTTTTTGGATCTTGAACTTCAAAGCAAGTTAGAAGTATTAGAAGAGTTTGAAAAAAGAAAAATTGAACTAATTTACCAAAGCTTAACAAAGCTTCTGGAAATTCTCTATAATTTTTCATTGAATTCTTCATCCAGATTGCATTCTTTTGTGACAGAGTTTATTAACGAGTTTAATGTCAAGACTAACTACGTTAATGACTTTAATAAACTCATTGAAAATTTCAGTACGGGAATATACTCACCATCAGTAATTTCGCCTGATAACCTTCATAAGAAACGTTTCAGTACAAATCAGTCAAATAATAATTATCAAAATTTGCGCTACCAATTTAATCTATACAGAGATATTCCCTTGCAGTCCTTAATTGGAGATTCAGCGGACAACCCCAACAAACTTTTAAGCATGTTTTCAATCCCGCAGTTTTTATTTAAAACTCTTACATTGGTAGAGATGAAACTGGATAGTAAGGAGGAAAAGCTCAATGAGTATTGGTTGGCACCTATAGATCACCATAGTCATTGGATTATTAAAGAAAAACTAATCGAGTTGATTAGTGCATTTGAAGCAGAAAGGGACAGCAATTTGGAGATAGAATTACCTGCCCAAGCCCAAATATTACAACGTATTACAGATTTTATGAATACAAGAGACACCCTTGAGCTAGTTAATTTCATTAGAAACTGGTTATTACAAATAAGTGAATCTTTAATCCCATGTATTGCATTTGAGCCTCTTATGAAAATGTACAATGGAATAGATAAGGATGTTTATGAAGAGAGTCCAGAGAGACATAATGAACTTGTAAGGATTTTGTCATCGATTCCAAGGAGTAATCTTAGTGCTCTTGTTTTTCTATTAGAGCATATAAGTATAGCATTTGGTATTGCACAAATTCCAAATTACAATATATCAGATCAATTATCAGAGGACTTGATACAATATGACGATCCCGCAACCTTAAAAGAGTTATCTATTAAGATGAATTCTATGGATATAATTGGAGGAATACCTTTTATTCACATAATTTTGAAGCCATATCCGGTTAAAAGTGCAACTGGATTCAAACCACCGTTGGATTCTTATAATAAGTTGCTTTTTGACCTTTTAAATGTTAAATTGAGAGCTCAATTATTTAAGTGTTTAGTAGAAGCAGAAAAGAAGTTCAAAGATAAGAAAAATAAAGAAACAGAGCACTTGCCGTTAAAGAAACCCATTCAACATAATTCCGGCACTAATACAAATCTTGCATTACCCAAGAGTCCTAGACCATTAAGTACTGGTTCTGATAGCTTTGTTCTTAGACAGTTTAGAACTGGTCACACACCAATTCCTTCTCCAAGTGCATCTCCTAGCCACTCCAAAATGAGCTCTATTGACGAGCTTCATGTTCCAAAGGTACGGAACTCTGGAACCCCTACAAATGAAGTAAGATTGAGAAGTAGTAGTTTGACGTTCTTAACTCCTGAAATCAATGTAGAATTCGAGAAAAAATAAATTCATCACGTTCATTAATAGCATATTATATAGTTTAATTAATTATTAATTATCTATTGTACAGTTTTTCTATATTTCTTGTTTTTAACGGCACCAGTCATGGTGATCTTTTGGAGCTGGTTAAGTTTTTTAACTCCAACTATACCCATAAGGAAGATCAGGAAACATCCCAATATAACAACTAATTCAAAACCTCCATCGGATTCTTCTATAAAATTCTCCAAATTCATACCATACAAGGCAGACAAGTATAAAGCAACACCCATTGAAAGCAATCCAGTAGAAAATTTTAATCCTAATAACATAAGCTCGTTTCTATTGGAATCCAATACTATATTTATAATTTCTTCACTTGTTTTAATCTCAGACATCAAGTTCTCTACTGTTTGAACAATCTCATCGCACGTTTTGTAATAGGATTCTAGCAATATTTCTATTTCAGCATGATTAGTATACTGTCTTTGAGAACCCATTGATGTTTCTGTCAAATAAAATGAATTTAATTCATCATCTTGCTCAAGAATACTGTCTAATAAATCACGAATTAACATGGATTTTTGGTGAAACTGAGAGATTTTCTTTGATTGGATCAACAAATATCTCAATTTCACTCTATCTATATGTGTTTCTAGTCCATTTAACACGTTCTGAAGTACAGTTTTATGTACTTTCATTTCTGTGGATAAATTATTCGTTACATTGATCAAAATTGCCTCTAATGCACGAAATTCGTAAGGCAATATCTCAGAACCACTTTCACCTTCCCCCTTCAATTTTTCTTGTATAGCACTCAAAAAAATGCCATGCGAATGTGATTCATTCAACCCTGATCCAGGATGGCTAAAACTGTCAAATATAACTACACGATTATGCCTGATCAACGCTCTAATATTCAATAGATTTAGCAATATCCAGTTATTTCTAGTGATTATTGAAGGAACAATATCAACGCTTATGCCGTTGTTTGAATGGTAATGTCTGGATATCTTACGAAAGTCTCTAGGTACCAAATTGTAATCTTTCATGAACTGAGTCTTCATAATTTCTTCACCATGGTTCACAATATCCCCGCTGCTATTAAATATCGTACATCTTATCTTTTCGTTATCAAGGGATTTATTTGCCGTCAACGTCTTTCTTAAAACTATATCATCATATAATTCCTGAGCAAAGTCTCTTCCTTTCGTTGACAAATACCGCCGACCTAATCCATTCCAGGAACACATTAAAGGTCGAGCTCGCCATAGACTCAGCGAGAGTGCTCCCTTTACGTACCAGCTCATGAACTAAGTTCTGCTTTCTATATATAACTTAAGATGGCCAGATACGAATTTCTGTGGTTCCAATATTCCGCGCTCTGCGCATTTACTCCAAAATTTGTTTATTAGCAGCGAATTAACACCTATGTATAATATATGTGTTTCATGAGATGATTGAAGAGAATAGTAGGATAAATTCGTCAGAGGAGTTGGAGATCTGCGAAGAAGTGGGACGTGGGGCATTTGGAGTAGTATATCGTGGTTTAATTAAAGACACTGGTGAAGAAGTTGCAATCAAACAGATAGACTTAGAGAATGACCAAACTGATTTGTTTGAAGTTAACAAAGAAATCCTCATAATTTCAGAATGTGAGCTGCCACGTATTACTAGGTTTTATGGTTGCTTTGTCAAAAACTATAAGCTATGGGTGATAATGGAATTTGTGAATGGTGGATCGTTGTTTGAACTTCTTAAGCCTGGTCCAGTTAACGACGAGAAGACAATCCTGGTGATAATTACCGAGGTTTTGGAAGCATTAGAATACTTACACGGACAGGGGAAGATTCATCGAGACTTGAAATCTCAGAATATCTTGGTAAACAAGAAAGGTGAAGTGAAATTGACTGATTTTGGAGTGTCAACACAACTTTCATCCAATTTTTCTAGAAGAAATACAACTGTGGGAACTCCGTATTGGATGGCCCCTGAGGTTATTCTGAACCATGATGGGGGCCATAGCTATAAGGCAGATATTTGGTCCTTGGGGTGTTGTGCATACGAATTATTTACAGGAAAACCACCGTTACAGAGCATGTATCCTCCTATGAAGGCATTAAGAATAATATCCAGGTGCAAGTATGATCACGAATTTCTAGATATAATAAAGTTGGATGAATTGGAAATATCTAGTTCTTTCAAAGAGTTTTTATTAAAATGTTTTATAGTGGACCCAAAAGAAAGATTCTCATCATCCAAACTCATGAAACAGAAATTCATAACGAAATATAAAAATATCCAAAATAAAGACAAGCTTTTGAAGAAGCTAATTACGAATAAGCAAATATGGGATCAACAACACCATGCTATACAACCTAAAAACTTTTATGTGCCTACAGAACTTGCAAGGAACCAGCTGAAATGGAATGGGAATGAAGAAAATACAAAATCAATACATTTCGATATTAGTCTGATAGTATATACACCTGATTCGAAAGCCGACTCGTCTAGTCCAGGTTCAAAGAGATCGCTGGTTAAGGATAAAGACTTCCAGGTTAAGAATAATAAATTAATTGATTCTCCACCTGTAATTAACTATCACCAGTTAGAAGAATTAAATACCAAGCAAAGCAACTTCAAGAAAAGTTTGGACCCAGAATTGGTGAAAATTTCAAACAAAGTATTCAGTAAATTGGAAGCTAAGAATAGCCTCACCACCGAACAATACGACCTATTGGTGAAACTAAATGAAAATATTGTCAAACTTAACACATTCATACGATTTTCAGGTAACCAGGGACAGAACTCAACTCAAAAACTATTGATTTGTCAGTATTTGAAATATTTCTTGAAGGAATTGGCAAAAGTTCCACCAGAAAACAGTGAGCCTAATAATTCGAGACTAGTTCTCCAAAAATTAATTATTCCTTCTACCTTTTCTATTAATAGAACATCTAACGATACTACAATGAATTCTTTTAAACGGTTCAGCAAGCCTCCTAATTCGTTTGATGAAATAGAGGATAGTTTAATAGAGTCTTGGATTGATAAAATGAACCAGAAGCATCAAACTTGAACTATATACAGGATTTATAGATCTATAGCATTTAACGATTAATGATAATAAAAAACAAGCTAATCAATAACTTTAATACATTGTTATGGAGGAGCCATTATTAAAGAAGCAAAAACTAGTTGATGATGATATAACTCAAGTAGAAGGATATATTCCAGATTTGTATAAGGTGAAGCTTAGTATTCAAGAAGATAAGCATTCAGTAAATTCAGTGAAATTTTCACCAGATGGAAAGACATTTGCTACCTGTTCCTCTGATGCTAAAATAAACATTTATAATTTGGAAACAGGCGAATGTATTGCAACTTTACTTGGTCATACAAAAGGAATATCCGATATTGAGTACTCTCCAATAAATTCCAATATTATTGCATCATGTTCTGACGATTTGACTATACGATTGTGGTCAATAGAGAAAGGAAAGGCATTAAAAGTATTAAAAAAGCATACATATCATATTACATCTGTTAAATTCAATTCTAAAGGAAATATTTTAATTAGTGCTTCTGCAGATGAGACAATCACAATTTGGGACATATCATCTGGAAATACTCTCCGAACACTAGCAGCACATTCGGATCCTGTTCTGTCAATTTGCTTAACACATGATAATTCAATTATTGTTAGTGCATCGTATGATGGTGTTATGAGATTATTTGATTTAGAAACAGGGCAATGTTTGAAAACGCTCACCTATAATAGCACAAGTCATGGAACAGCTACGGCATCAACTATGGATGTTGTAAATTTCCCAATCACTTATGTTTTATGCAGCCCCAATAGCAAATACATTTTAAGCTCCAGCTTAGATGGATATATCAGACTCTGGGATTATATGGATAATAGAGTTATAAAAACATATGTGGGTATTAATGATAAACCTATTAGCGAAAAATATATATGTGGTACTCAGTTCATACTTCAAACTGACTCTCCAAAAATTGTTTCAGGAAGTGACTCCTCTGGGGTAATTATTTGGGACGTTCAATCAAAGCTTATTAACTTTCAATTCAAAAATAGTGATCATCCAGTCCTTCAGGTAGACACATATGATAATGGTAAATACATTGCCTGTTGTGGAACAGACGGAAAGGTAGATATCCTTGAATTAAACCCATTTTATGAAAAGAAATCTTATGTAGCATAGAAATTTAATGAAGACTGTATATAAATAGTAATAGGCAAATTCAAAAGAAATCAGTGATAAGCTATTAAGCGTTCATCCCCTTAAGTAAGATAGGTTATATTTTAATGGAACAATCTACACATCTTTTTAGATTTAATGGTTCTTTGTTTAAGCTCCCTAAATCAGCCAAATTAAGATCATTTGGTGTCTATATTGCAGGTGCTTTGTACGCAATAGGATTTTGGACGATAATTGACGCTGCTATATATTCCAAAACTGTTAATGCCTCTGTTGCTCATATTACCTTTGTGGATTGGATTCCGTTCATCTGCTCGACGTTGGGAATGTTTATTGTAAACTCCATTGAAAAGTCAAATTTATTCAATGATTCAAACACATCATTTTTGAACTCCGGCAGTACGAATGCTTGGGCAGCAAGAGTCATTTTGTTCTTCGGCTTTTCATTATTAGCTGGTGGATTAGCAGGCTCCTTTATGGTCTTTATTTTAAAGTTCTTATTAAAGCATTATTCATTTCCAACATTAGGAATGGGAGTTTCAAACATTGTTTGCAATGGATGCATTATGTTAAGTTGTATTGTATTATGGCTATCACAAAATATTGAGGACGAATATAGCTATAGTTTAGCTCTATAATTAATAATTATACACCAGTGTATAGAGTTGTGTTCAAATACGCAGATAAAAAAACATTGATTCATCAAAAAGTACATCTCTATTTATCGTCATAGTTAATTCTAGTATTGTAAGGTAGACTATATAAGATTATATATCAATTCTAGCGATGACTATTAGTTATCAGAAATTATTAACTGATCCTTAAGAGAACCTAATAATTCATATTCAAAATCGCTAAAATTGAATAAGTTTAATGCTAATGGTTCAGATGCACCTCTTGGGTAAACCTTAAATTCCTTCTTTTTTAGTTCATTGAAAAAAGGGTGTACTAATACCCTTCTTGGACTAGCTCTAATATCAGGATCATATACCAATATCTTTAGTAATAAATCAATTGCATCTGGTGGGGAATTACTAAATATCTGTTGGAATCTTTCCTCAATTGTTCCATTAAATAATTTATTAGCAAACATATTACCTCTATAATGTGGGTTACTCTTGAAAAAGAAGGTATTTGGTGGTGGTCCTAATAATTTAGAAATTTCTTTCAATTGTAATTCTGGTGATTGACCCTGAAAGATAGGTTTTCCAAGAAACATTTCAGCAATGACACAACCCAACCCCCATATATCTATCTTCGTAGAATAAACAGAACATCCAACAATTAATTCTGGGGCTCTATAATAACGCGAACAGATGTAACTAACGGAGGGTTGGTTTGGTTCAAGCTTCTTAGCACTTCCAAAATCACAAATCTTTAGCGTTACAGTAGCAGGGTCAACCAAAATATTGGAGGGTTTTATGTCTCTATGCGATATGCCAAATCCATGGAGATACAACATTGCTCTGGCTAATTGGAATGTATAAGCCTTCATATGCGGATATGGTATAGTATACTTGGACTGTCTATAATATTTTATTTCATTCTGTAAATTTGAACTCAAACATTCCATCACTAAGTTTTGGTAAACCTTACCATCCGAAGAACTAGGTTTCTCAAAGAAATACTTTAAACTTACAATGTTAGGATGGCTTACCACCCTTAAAATTTCTAATTCTCTTGATTTATACTCAGTTTGCGCCGGAACTCTCTTGATAGCAAACGGACCGTACCAATTGTTGTCATCTGAATCTCTATATTTCATCAGTGCTTCTACAACAGTACCAAATGCTCCTTCACCTATTTTTTTGTGTTCACTTATCATCATCGGATGCACTTTAGATGTGGAATTTTCTATTACCTTATCTAAATTATATTCATTTACTCCTCCCATTGCTTTACTTTGCTTCAGTTTAATTGCTTTAATTTGTTTTTCGGTAATGCAAAGTGTGTTAAATAACTAGGTATCAATGGCTTGTTGTTTTATATCACGTAAAATCTTATATTTATTCCCCTACCTCTTTTCTATCGCTGTATTGGGTCGTAAATAAATTAATTTTCTAGTTAACCCCAATGGCTAGGTATTAAGTCAAACTTCAGCGGTTTATGTTTATCTATCAAAACTATTCAAAAATCAATCTTAGTATAGAATATCTATAATTCTTACTTATGACTTCTAGAACACTTAATTATTTGTAGCGTATAGATTGATTAATGCAATAACAAATACTTGTTACAAATAATGCTGTTACTGTGTTATCAACGTTAATCCTTAATTTCTCGTGTAGTTTAATGTTATATACAGGATAAAACAAATAAGTCCACCCGTTAGCATTTCATTCGTGCTTGTAGCTTCACAGGGTAGTCAGATAGAAGGATAGCCTTGGACGAAATTATGGTAGCACTTACTTGCTATCTCTAAACCTCAATTTATTAGAATAACAAATTTTACAAGTATAAAATGTTTAAATTACGGTAGGTTAGAGATTACTAATATCACTTTATATATAATAGGACATGTTAGGATGAAAGATGCAAACAGACACCTGGTATAGTCGTTATTACGAGTTTAGGGAACTGATTGCGTGGCATATGAACGATATAATGTACATTATATTACTGTATATTATATTACGTAATTTTTTATATGAGCTTATGTAATTAACATTTGAAAATTTCGTTTTCATTGAATGAATGATAGTATTAGATAGGGAATCATATTAAAGTACTTGTTAGACAGCCAAGCTTGCAGATATGATTTCGTCAGTTGCCACGGCCTTAAGAGGTGCCAGATCAAGTATGCTTGGCCCAGTATTCTTGAGATCACCAATTAGAATGATGAGCCAAAGTTCAATTATCAGAACATCAGCATTACCTTTCTCCAGGAACGAAAATAACGTTAAACGTAATGAAATTAACTTAAAGAGAAAGCCCTTGTTAAAAGGTCAAAAGAATGAAAAAGTGGTATTATGGAAGTTATATGCCACTTTCCACAGACATAACACATTATTATCACTTGTGGCTGTTGTTGAGGATTTAGATTTTATGGAAAAGAATGAACATTTAACGTATAACGAGAAGGTATTATATTACTTACAACTTCCTCATCACACCAAAGTACACATATCTGCTGGTCAATTAGGGTTTAGAAAAGCTCAAAGAGCTGAATATGAAGCAGGTTACCAGGTTTCTGCAAAAATGTTCAAGACCATTGAAGAAAGAAACATGATCGGTCCTAATGATAAAGTAGAGCTTATATTAAAGGATTTTGGGAAAGGAAGAGAAGCTTTTTTGGCTGCATTGCAAGGTAAAGAAGGTTCAAGTATCAAATCAAACATTGTCAGAATTAGTGACGATACCAAACTTCGTTTTGGTGGTTCTCGTCCAAAGAAATTACGTCGTTTATAGTTCTTTCAACATATAATAGTATTACCTGTACATATTTCAATTTATGCATATTTATCAGCATCCGAATCAACTTATGCTGTACTAGACTAGAACACCACTACTCGGAAGTGACAGCTTAAATGATGATTATTAGGGTAATAACCCTATTTTACATTATTCACGTGAGACATATTTACAACTGAAAATTTTTTATGAGTTTTGTGTAAGTATTTTCCAAAATCTGAGACAGCGTGAAAAATTAAGCAAAATCCCTGCGACTACCATCGTCAAAAATCTAGTGAAATTAAATTTTTAAAGATTCTTCATAGTAAGGACTAGTATAGGATTATTTAAAAATGGCTCCAACTTGTAAGTTAGCATCATACGGAACTACCTTTTAACAAACACATATCTATTATTAATCATAGAGGAAATTAAATCTAAAAGTGGATGTAGAAATTTAGAATGAATGAAATTGAAGTTTTAAACATGAGTTAAGATACATTCATTGGCTAATGTATATTGGGACTACACTGGAATTTTTTTAAATGTAAACTCATCAGCAATGTCGAATAAATGATTGTATATCATATTTTGAAGAAAATGTTATTCTATACAAAAGAAAAATAGTGTTTGTTATGGTGAAGACCACTGTTTGAGGATTATTGTACTAACATTATTTTAGCATCTACTAAAGCTTCTGCTGCTAAGAAGTCTGCTTTAAAGGGTACCAACTCCAAGAAATCTTTAAAGGTCAGAACCTCTACTACTTTCAGATTACCAAAGACCTTACAATTATCTAGAGCCCCAAAGTACGCTAGAAAGGCCGTTCCACACTACAACAGATTAGATGCTTACAAGATCATCGTTTCTCCAATTGCCTCTGAAACTGCCATGAAGAAGGTTGAAGATGGTAACATCTTAGTATTCCAAGTTGACCTTAAGGCCAACAAGCACCAAATCAAGGCTGCTGTTAAAGAATTATACAACGTTGATGTCTTATACGTTAACACCTTAGTCAGACCAAACGGTACCAAGAAGGCTTACATCAGATTAACTGCTGACCACGATGCTTTAGATATTGCTAACAGAATTGGTTATATTTAAATTATATTAATCCTTAATTGATCATCAATAAAACATCGTATTAAAATTTATTTTCTTTTTGTTTTATATCTTATTTGTATTTTATAAGTAACTCATATGAGTTCTTTAGCTTAACTATATATAAAGGAAAAAGAAATGGGAATGATATTTTATATATAATAATTCTATTACTTAAATAAAAGCTATTGTATAATATAGATGTAGTTAATTAGTAACTTCAAATCAAAAAATAATAAGTGAAAAGGCAAAAGCTCCAATATTTTTCAGTTTCGAAGTTGCATAAAATATGGTTGTATAGTGTAGTGGTTATCACTTTCGGTTTTGATCCGAACAACCCCGGTTCGAATCCGGGTACGACCTTTTTTTTATCTCTAAAATGTAGATATTTTAAAAAATGAACATGATCTGCAGTAAATATTTAATGAATTATTGGAAATGCTGGTATATGAATTTATAGCTCAATTTTTAAAGGATAGGAATTACACAGACACTTTATCACTGTTGGAGAGGGAATATGGGAAGGCTATACCAACTGATACACCGTTTGATGAGTCCTTAGAAGATATAGTTACAGATAGAATAAATTTCAAAAATATGAATGATAACTTAGATCGTTTAAATCTTGATTTCGTTAGTGATGACGTGAAAAATATAGTATCTAACCAAATACATGAATGGACAAGTCCATATCCTCAAATATCAGTAAGTATTCCTTGTGACTTTGGGTTGGTTGTTACATCATGTTTAATAAACTATGGTGGGAGCCTTTTGTTATTTATAGGAACTGCCCATATGGAATTCGTAGTAATTGACTTAAACCAAAACAAGATTTTATTGAAAAAGGTGGGGTTAATTGGAAAAGTAGTTATCAAAAAAATAATTAGTTTGAAGAGGAATGAGATAATCGTAACTGGAATGAATGGAAGGATATATTGGTTCCGCTTCGACATATCAGATATGCAACTAAATTTAAGCTTAATAGAAGAGTTCCAAGTTCACTCTAAGCTTGTTACTGATATCAAATCAATAGAGTTTAACGGAGATACCTATATTTTTTCTCTAGGGTGGGATTTTCATTTAAAAGTCTTTCAGCTTAGTGGATCAAGTATACACCCTGTAACTGAGATTCGCTTGAAAACACAAGGTACATGTTTCGATGTAACTGAATACAAAGGTAATATAGTGCTAGTGTTAGGTAAAATTGAAAATACGCTTCTAGAGGTTTATATTCTAAAAGAAAATATTTTGAAGTTAGTGAATAAGATCTCATTAAATGATGCAGAATTTACTTCATCTGGTTTCACTCCCCGCTGTTTGTCTATTCAAAAAGTGTCTGATAACGTGCCGTTAGTAGCTGTGGGAACTTCGCACGAACCATATATGCGGTTAATTATAGTTCCCCTAAAAGAGGTAAAGTTAGAAGAAAGCAATAACACAATTCCAATATTGAGAAATCAAATCATAAGAAATATAAATACCCTATCTCCTCAAGATAAGTACTCTCAGTCATTACTTTCATGGAGACCTTCTAATGGGAAGAGCACTGGAGTATGGGTGATTGGTGAAGATGGGAATTTAAGAGGTATTGACTTGCAAAAGGGCAAAAAATTGATTGAGCTAGTGGGCCATGATGGTAACATTAAAACGTTTGCGTCCGGAATACGTGATCATAATAATGAAGTGTTAGTTACTTTTGGTATTGATAAAAATATTAAATTGTGGACCCAGTAGAGATTTGACGTGGGGTATCTCGGAATGTAAATTTGATAACTATAGACCTCGGCTATATATCCTTTAGTATATATATAAATAATATCTTCCTCTGATCTCAATGAAGAACTATATTTATTTCAGATAGAGTGTTATTATAGAAACAAGTAAACATGTCACTTACACCATTAGAGAAAGCTGCTAGTGGTGCTCTTGCATCGGCATTTGCTAATTCTTTGGTTTATCCTTTAGATTTGGGGAAGACATTGATTCAAACCCAAGTTCATACACACAGTACTAAAATGGGAAAATCAGATAGCATTTCATCATCTTCACTGGATGAAGATAGTCAAACGTTAGATAACTCGGCAAAAAAAGAATTGAAATATAAAAGTACGATTGATGCTCTTCGTACGATCTACAAAAAGAAGGGAATTCTTGGATGGTACCAAGGGCTAGCATCCTCTGTATTTGGAACTGCTACTCAAAACTTTGCATATTTTTATTGGTATACGATTGTCAAAAGAGTATATTCTAATCTTTACAAGCATATTCCTAATCATAAACCTGGTACGGCAATGGAATTGTTTTTGGGTGCTCTTGCAGCTGCTATCTCACAATTATTTACAATGCCAATTGGAGTTATTACAACGCAGCATCAAACTGACAAAACTTCAAGGAGTATTTTTGAATTAACCAAGGAGACTATTGAACATGATGGTGTTAGTGGTTTATGGAAAGGTTTGAAGGTATCGTTAGTATTATGTATTAACCCCTCAATAACTTACGGATCATATGAAAGACTTAAACAAATATTCTTTGCTAATAAAACCTATTTGGGACCTTTGGAAAGTTTCACTCTTGGTGTATTTGCCAAAAGTTTAGCCACGGTTATTACGCAGCCATTAATCGTTTCTAAGGCAATTCTTCAAAAGAAGACACATAGAGCTAAACCAGGTGAAAAAATTCCAGATAATGAACCATTTGAAGAGGATATCAAGTTCAACCATTTCACTGAAGCATTGTCTCATTTATGGGAAACAGAGAAGTTCCGTGGTTTATATAAGGGTATTGCTCCTCAATTGGTAAAAGGTGTTTTTGTTCAAGGTTTATTATTTATGTTTAAGGATCAAATTGATTTATTTTTTGTATTTTTGTTGCAACTAATCAAGCAGCGTAAAAAGAGATTACTTCGTTAGCAGTCTCATAAATAAATGGTACTCATTTCTTACAAGTATGAATACCTTGGTTCTCTATTTATTTAACTATATAACTTATTTAAGTCACCGTTAAAATACTAAATTTATGATAAATTAAATGAACACAGTAATTTTGGGATTTAACATAAAACGATATTTAATAAATAGGTGCAATGTTTACGATATCTAAATAATCTTGGTTATCTTTAAGACTAAATTCTTACGCCCTTTCAAATTGTGGTTATTGCCCTAATGAAATTATTTCACGTGAATATCACTTATTCTATAGGATGCGGATATTAGATTTCGTGCTTATACCAAAATAAATTTTTTCGTTACAATCTCGATTTTCCCTCCTAGCATCACTTGTGGTATCAACAAATTTCACTTTTAGTCTTATTAAAGTGAAATTTTAATTTTATTATACTGATACTTTTAAGTAGATAATCAATCATGGGTAAAGGTAAGCCAAGAGGATTAAACTCCGCTAGAAAATTAAGAGTTCACCGTCGTAATAACAAATGGGCTGACCAAGCTTACAAGGCTAGATTATTAGGTACTGCCTTCAAGTCCTCTCCATTCGGTGGTTCTTCCCACGCTAAGGGTATTGTTTTAGAAAAGATTGGTATCGAATCTAAGCAACCAAACTCCGCTATTAGAAAGTGTGTCAGAGTCCAATTAATCAAGAACGGTAAGAAGGTTACTGCTTTCGTTCCAAATGATGGTTGTTTGAACTTCGTTGATGAAAACGATGAAGTTTTATTAGCCGGTTTCGGTAGAAGAGGTAAGGCTAAGGGTGATATTCCAGGTGTTAGATTCAAGGTCGTCAAAGTATCTGGTGTCTCTTTATTAGCTTTATGGAAGGAAAAGAAGGAAAAGCCAAGATCATAGATTTATTCGATTATAAAGTTGTTATTTCACTTTTGTAATTATCGATTTTATGGTTTTTATAATTTAAATTTATGTGTATATTGAACAAATGCATGCATTGTATGATAAATGCAGATGTAGGCCCGAGCGAGAAACTTAAAACTACTTCGAAGTTTTATCTAGAGGTATACTTCATTGGAAACTATGTTCTGTAAGGAAAAGGTCATGTCGAAAGAATTATATTAGTATCGATAAAAATGAAACGTGATATTATACATTAACTAAAATATTGGGTTGCTAAATAGCTAAATTTCTACCTTCAATAGAAGGACCGGCTTTCTTAGTAGTTTTCTTCTGTGACTTCATCAAAGTTAACTTCTGATTAAGCCTCTTGAACCTTTCATCATTACCTCCATTATTTCTTAATTGTTGTCTTCTCAATAAACTTGGATCAACCTTAGGAGCAATCTTATAAGCTGTGGTTCTTGCACTTGGAATTGCGGCTCTGTTTCTTCTTTCTGCACTTTCTTCGTATAGGGTTTTAGCTTCCTTAGGCTTGAAGCGACGAGCAGAAGACAATTGATTTGTAAACTTTTGTTTATTGTATTCATGAAATTGGATAGTACGATCCTTATAAGAATCAGACTTATTCAAAATTGGTCTAGTCCAGTCACCAATAAGTCTATCAATGGCCTTCTTCAAGTTTGGTTCTGTTCTCTTGGAACGTTGGTAAAAGACTAAAACTTTCCCTATACCCGAAGCAACTAAATGATCCGTCTTAATTGGCAAAGTAGCTAAAGCGGAAATAAGCTCTTTCTGAAGCTGATATGCTGGCATGGAAGCATCAGGTAATGGCTCTAGCCATAATCTTACAGCCTCCAAAAGATTATTATCTAAAATTGAGATTGCTAAATCAGCCTTTGACAATATATCGGTTACTTCTTTCAATAATTTAATCTTTTCTGTAGCGATTTGTCCTTGTGAGTTTTTTTCCACATCCATATTAGCTGCTTTGATCATTCTGTCCTTTAAAATATCTATCTTTTCATCCTGCATTCTTTCTAAATCATCTTCATCAGCCTTTCTACGTCTTGTTGTTTTAGTCTTGATTGCAATATCCATCTTTTCTTCCAATAGTCTTCTTCTTCTTTGGTCAGGATCTTCATTAATAAATTCGTTAACATCATTGGCATCTGATCTATCCTCATTCTCCATTGGAACAAAACCTTGCGCTCCACCACCAACATCACTAGATTTCTTGAATTTTCTGACATTCTTCTTCTTAGTGGTATCTTTTGCTCCATCATCGTTATTAGTTATTTTGTGTGGTTGGATGGAATATAAGTTTTCATCTCCTTCAGCTTCTCCTTCTACTTCTCCTTCTACTTGGCCTTGACCTTGTACCTCAAAAATGTTATTGGAGGTAGAGATTGGATCGTTGCCTTCTTCCTGGTTTTCATATTGATTATCGTTATCATCAAAAATGTTTTGCATCACTTCACCAGATGGCTGGATAAAACTTTCCTGCTCTATATCCAAATTGAAGTCACTTTGCATTATACGTAATAGCCCACAGAACAGTAATTATTTGATACTAACACTTTATTTGTCGATGATTAAATTCGAGATGTTAAAATGTCGCGCTACAAAATGTCGTTTATCAGTAAAGTGATTCCCTTAGGTGATTTAACAATCGTCTAAACGTATACATAGTTTCAAATAGTTAAGGTAGACATTAGCCTTAGTTAGTATTAATTATTATCAAATTGCTAATTTTTATTGTGAAGCTATTTTGGCATGGTTGAGATATGAATTATCCATACTTTCTGCATTATCTGCAACTACTCTTACATTATATCTACCAATAGTTTTAGTATAAATGGTTTTACATGAGCTAGTATAAAATATAGGAAGGTAATTTTGAGTTTAATGAAGAGAAACTGTAGAAAATGTGGAGGTGTTATTTTTAAGCAATTTATTTATTGATACCACAATTCCAATATATACTTGATAATATGATTCCTTTTTAAAGACATTGCTAACTATAACCTTTGTATTATTTTACAATTAGACATTAATGATAATCAGATAACTTATATTTTATCAAATTCTATTAATTTAAAATAATTAAGGATTTAATTACTTTTTTGCATTCTTATACAACCTATATTTATTATTATGACACATAAATGAGAATTAAATAAAATCATTTTAAACTCCTTCAAGAAATTTATTACTTCTTAGCTATATAATTAATAATCAGTTGATCGATAGAACTATTATATCTTTTGTTCTTTTGTTTGGAGAAATGGCCAATTTTACAACCAAAATGAAAATGTGTGCGATTACCAGAACAATACTTCATTTTAATAAATTCAAACAACAACCTGTAAGAAGAGTAGTAAGCTTATTAGTGCAAGATGTCTCAGTATATTGGTAAGACCATCTCATTAATTTCCAATAAAGGACTTCGTTATGTTGGATTATTAGATAACATTAATGCAGATGATGCAACTGTTGCTTTAAAATCAGTCAGATCGTTGGGTACTGAAGGTAGATTGGCCCAAGCAGGCATGCCCAACTTGGAAGTTATGGCCGGTTCTGACGTATACGATTATGTTGTTTTCAGGGGATCTGATGTTAAGGACTTAACTGTTTTAGATATCCCAGTTGATCAAGTGAAGCCAGAGCCATACGTACCAACACCGGCTCCAGCTAGTTACTACCAACAACCAATAGAAACTACTACCCAGCAACAAAATCAACAGAGCTCAGCTACACCAACCCACAATGAACCTCAACCAGCACCAACTCAAACTTTACCAAAGCAAACTGCGGTTCCACAAGAGCATCAACAGATAGGTACCAAACCTCATCCAACTGCTACTGAACCGGTATATCCAACTCCAACACAAGATCAAAGCCAACCACAACCGCAAAGAAGTCCAGTTCCTTTTGAAAACAGTACTGCTGGCGTAGAAAGTAAATCAGACAACGTTAGTGATCCTAAACCAGTTTCCCGTCCTAAGAAAACTAAGGGTCCTGAAGTTCCTGAAGAAGCTTTCGATTTCGAATCTGCAAATGCGAAATTTGCTAGGGAAGCCATGGAAGAAAAAGAAAAGGCAGGTATCTCGTATGATAAAACTTCTTCTTTTTTCGATAATATTTCATCTTCAAACGAAGAAAGAGGTTCTATGAGATGGGCGGAAGAAAAGTCGTTGAATATGGATACTTTCGGTGAGTCCTCTATTGGTAGAAATAGAGGAAGAGGTAGAGGAAGAGGTGGATGGAGAGGTAGAGGAAGAGGTAGAGGTAGAGGAAGAGGTAACAACTACAAGAATTCTACTCCTGAATGGGCATAATTTATCATTTAAATATCTAAATATATACTTTCATCCATGAACATGACATCATATCAAATTATCCCCTCATAATGTAATAGAATTAAACCCTTGTAATTCCACCAATATACACCTTGGTTATTGCTTCTTCGTCTTCATCACCAACCTTTAAAAAATGACCATTTGCTTCAAGCATAAAGCTTACAGGAGAAAAGACATTATTTATCAAGAATTGCCTTGTCTTTCTCATTGCTCTGATGAAGAAATTTTTCTTCTTGTCGTCTTCTCCGTTATATTCGTGTGATCTAATTAAATCATTTTCAAAGATATGAACCACAGGTCTGGAAACTTCATTAGGATCAGTTGATAATCCTGGATTAGTCATTCCACCAACAGTTTCAAGTATTAATTTTTTCATGGAGTCATCAATCAACACTTCCTCCATAAAACCAAACCTTATAATACACCTAAAATGGTTCGGTATTTTCATAGCACCAAATATAATCTTTTCTTCTGCTGGCACTTCAGGAATGGTTACCACTTTTATTCCACAAAATATGACAATAGACGGTATTGTGGAGTACGATTGGATCATTCTATTATAGACTTGAGGCACGGTGTTTGGTGAACTTAACGTGTGAATATAAGATTTTGAATAAATCAATGCAATACTTCCGTTTCTATCTACTTCTGATGTGATACCCTTCCTATTGACAAGTAATTTATCGGATTCGCTTGTTTCAGCAGCTGGTTTAGCTTCTTGTACATTGTTCTCGTTTTTTGGTTGCCTATTGTTTAAATCGACAACATCTTGACCAGCTAATTTGAAACTAGGAAATAAATCATCTACCCTTATTCTTGACCTAAACTCTTGATTTATCTTCTTAGTCTGAGCCCATCTCCAGAAGGCGAGAAGGATAGATCCAATGCACGTAATTAAGAAGGGGAACCATGCTCCATGGACAAACTTTTTGAAATTTGCAACAATCAAAGTAGCTTCAAGAGGCATGAAAAACAATGAAAATAATATAGGAACGATAACGTTCATATTATAAACATAAACCATGCAAATTGAGATCAAAATACTGGTGACAAAAAAATCCATTGATATACCTAATCCGTATGCTGCAGTTACAGCATTACTAGTCTTAAATCCTGCAGTGGTTAAGCAGACTCCAATCATGAGGAGCCAATTTACGGTAGGGATATAGACTTTGCCAAAATAATCCTTAGAAGTACGCACAATCTTGAAGTTTGGAAGACAGCCTAAATTGATAAGTTGTGATGTTATACTGAAAACACTTAATATTAAAGCTTGTGAGGCAATTAAGGTACTCAAAGTAGCTAATATAAACATCACCCAATAAATACCACCGTTCAACTTTCCTGGAATGGAATAATAGAATAAACTAGAAAGGGCATCAGGGTGATGAAGAGCATATGCACCTTGGCCCAAATAGCATATAATCAAACATGGATAAACAAAACAAGACAACGTGATTTGAACAGGTAATCTTCCAAAATGGCCAATATCTGCGAACATGGCCTCTGTACCAGTTATAGCTAACATAGCACCACTGAAAACATCAATTCCTCCTCTTTTTAAAAGCTTGATTGCATAATATGGTGAAAGACATCTGAAAATACCAGGTTCATAAGTGATGATATTATATAACCCAGTGATGAATAAGCAGATAAACCATATAAATATAACTGGTGCAAATGTAAAGGAAAGCTTCTGGGATCCAAATTGTTGAATGAAAAAAAGAACTACTAAGATAACTTCAGATATCGCAAGAACGTTGTCGAACGAAGGATTAGCCACCTTAATACCCTCTATAGCACTTAAGACTGAAGTTGTTGGTGTTAATAAACCATCTGAAATAACCAATGCACAACCGATGAAACAACAGCATATAATAACTTTGGATATGATTTTCAACAAGATTGGATTCTTCTTGAAATCATGAGATTTGAAAAAGAGTGAATTTGTTGATCTATAAGACGAGGAAGTCTTTTGTCTGGTAATCATTTCAAATTCATCCTCTTTTGAGCTGGCTACACCTCTTGGTACAAGTTTAAGACTTCTGGCAATTTTAGTATAGATTGCAACTTGTCCACCTTCTCCTTCATTTGGCCCTAAAAATAACACAATGAAGATATACTTAAAGACAACGATAATAGTAAGAAGATAAAAAATAACTGATATTCCTCCCATAATATCGTCTTTAGATGGAGGACTGGTTTTATATTTAATGGAAGTTAATACATAAAGTGGTGAAGTACCAATATCACCATAGATTGCACCTAAAGAAGCAAACCCAAGCTTTAAGACCTCACGCCATGGATTATTATTATTATGTGCTTTGGTAGATGTGCTAGATTGATCGTTTGCTGGCACATTAGATTCCAAATCTGAGCAAGCTTCACTTCTAACTGAATCGATAGATACACCTGTATTTCTTTCCATTTCTATATCTTACGAAATTTTATATGAGATTTTACGCTACTTTTATATTTATATAGTACTATTCATAGGCTATCCAATGGCAGTTGACCTACCGTAATAGATACAAAATGTCCACTTGCCCTAATTGAAATAAATCCCTCACGACATACATCAACAAATGAAAGCGCAAGAAAGTTTTTTTGGACACAAATAGCGAGTATGAAATTACGAAAAAAATGACATACCCTACTCAGCATGCCTAACATACAATATGGCCATACAACATCAAGTTTCTATAAAGATGTGGACCACTATAAAAAAGCATAATTAATAGTGAGTTCTAACTAACAATTTTGCATCTAATATTCGCACAGTCATTCTATTTTTCAGCGTGTCTCTAAAGTAAGACATGTCACTAATTCTTCTCAATAATCACTACAGAAAAAGAAAAGCAGTAATAAATAAATGTACTCAAATGACGTAGTGAAGATAAGCCACCGCCGAGTATTACCTATCCAAGGTGTTTCAGTGGCCTATCTCGCACCTAGACAATAAAACTGAAATATTTTAAGTGTTGATACTGCAGAAATTTTTACGGGCATTTGACATATTTGTAAAAATACCCACGTAGCGAGTAAAAAGAAATTCCTGTTACACTATTTACCAGTTTAGCTTACTCTTTTCTATTTGAATTACCATCCAACTCAGAGGCTCGTTCTAGTCAAAATAGAATGAAGTATACATCAAATTCATGTGCACTTACTTTATTAGTGCCGTGTCATCTCCAGCTCACAGCAACTGCATTTACGATTTCTCCGTCAAATAGTAATTAAATTACGTGGAAACAACTATTATTGAGGCAATGCTAACTGATCCGCATCTATAATAGGAGATATCAATGCAAAATACCGCAAGTGGCACTTTGACACCTTCGCGCAGAAATTTGAATTTGCACAAACGTATTTTTTTGCAGCAGAATTTTTCACTGGTGCAATTAATCCCTCATTTGCTCGTTGCTACCAGCGAAAATCCTGTTTTTTATTTGAAACTTGCCCACAAATCAAATTTCTCATGCCTCCTTTACACCTGCATATCTAATTTCATGCAATAGGAAAAATAAGCATGTAACTGTACAAATAAGTAGAAAGATTTATGCATAAATGGTCAGTGTATTAAACTTTTAACTTTAAATCCATAAGCGAGTCAAACATATATACTGATGCTTTCTTCTACAATGCTTACACTTATTAAATTTTTTATGTTTGGGTATTACGGAAAATCGTAATTTTTTATATATTTTCAGAATTACTTTACGTTTTGTTATTTTTTTAATATAATACTTACAGGTTTTCCCACATTTCTTAACGAGTATATATACAATGAAATCAACTTCAGTATAAACAGTGATTACAGATTCTAATGTTATATGGAGAAAAATTCATGTTAACATATTTTCAGAATTTATATTTATTCTGGCTTTTGTCGCTTAGCTCTTATTTCTATATTTACGTTTCCATATTTGCGACTCTGACTGTCGCGCTAATATCATTTTAAAAAAACGCGTACTTTTAAAGTTAATCTTTCATTGATTTACATCTTGTAGTCATAAGGAAGATGGAAGGTGACAAGCTAGTGGCATTTCCTGATGGTTATTCATTTGTCGGTTATAATCGATTGATAGACAGACTTATAATTGGAAATAGTGAAGGATTGGTAAAAGTATTTAATGTCAATGAACCTGACTTAGAACCAAGTTCTATTGACATCCCAGAGAATCTAACTTCATTTTCATACTATTCTGATAAGCTTTTAGTAACAAATCTTGAAGGACATCTTGAGCTTGTGGATCTAGATAAGAATGAGTCAAAAGGGACTATCCACAGATCTGAATTGCCCTTGAGAGACGCAATTTTCATAAATGAAGGAAAGAGAGTAATTTGTGGTGGTGATGATAATAAATTAGTTCTTGTTGACCTTTCCAACAACAATAATACATCAAGCATATCTATTCCTGATCAGCTCTTGAACCTCTCATACAACTTATCAGGGGAAATTCTTTCCATCAGTTTAGCCAATGGTAACATCCAAATATATTCGGTAATCAACGAGGTTCCTAGTATGATTCAAACACTCTCAGATGTATTACCGAAGAAAATAAATACGTCGATTACTTCAATAGATTTTAGTGGGGAACATAAAGATGATTTACAATGTACGAAAACGGAATGGACATCCAATGGAGAATTACTTTTAATTCCTTCTATTTCAAATTCTATTGTTGCTTATAATAGAGAAGATTGGAAAACTCCAATTAATGAATTTAAAACACACGACTCTGATAGTCGTATAATTGATTTTTGTTTGTCTCCTGACAATAAGCACCTTGCAATTCTTTATTTCGATTCTTCAATCAAAGTTTTTAACTTTTCAAATAAAAGTTTACTTGAAGAGAAAGAGTTGGAAATACATGATGGAATACCAATCAATCTTGTCTGGAAGAAAAAAGATTTGTATATTGGGACAACAATTGGTGAAATTATAACAATCAAAGATGTTGTAGGAAAGTCAAATAATAATCTTAATAATTTATTTGTTGATGAAGCTGAGGAGCTGGAAGATGAAGGAAACAATACTGATGCTTTACTTAATCAAGAATCTGAAGGAGAAAATGCTAACAACTCTAAAGATAAGAATAATGGTTTACGCTTACACGAAGAGGATTCCATGCTTATTGATGAAGATGACGGAATTGACCAATATTACAATAAAGATGTTAACTCATATCTTGATCAGAGAAGGGCCAGTAAGCGCCACAAATCCAATGGATATCCATCAAGTTCAATTGTTCCACTGTATACCTTAGATTCTGAGAAAGCTTACGAAATAGAGCCCTACTCGCCAGGTTCTACACCATGGAATAATAAGGGTAATTCAAATACAAGTGTGGATAGAAGATACTTGTCTATGAACTCTATTGCATATGCCTGGGCAGTAAAAAATCTATCCAATGAAGATATTAATCAACAAAGTATAACGATTTCATTTTTTGATAGATCAATTAATAAAGACTATCATTTCATAGATTCTAATAATTTTGATTTATGTTCAATCAATACAAAAGGTGTATTATTTGGCCAATCCGGGTTTCAAGATAAAAAAACTATTAACAACGGAAGAATTTATTACCGAAACCATGAAAGTGAACAGGATTCTTGGGAGAAAATAATCCCATTATTAGAAAATGAATACATTACTTCAATAAGCATCTCAAGTGTTCCAGATAATGCAATTGAAAGTGATGCAAAAATAATTATTGGAACTAATTTCGGATATCTTCGTTTCTTTAACCTTCATGGAGTTTGTATCAATATCATGAAAACATCTCCTATTGTAACTTTGGTTTCCTCATTTAGCTCCACACTTTTCTTAGTGAACCAAATTGCACCAAATGTTTACACATACTCACTAATCGATATTAATGACGACTACAAGTATATTCAGCAAGATGTTCTCCTCCCATTAAGGAGATCTCCAAATCATACCATACCATTAATTAAAGGGATATTCTTCAACGAATATAACGATCCTTGTTTAGTTGGTGGATCCGATGATACATTATTAATATTGCAATCATGGAGAGAAACCAACAATTCAAAATGGATTCCGCTATTAAATTGTAATAATATTATCACAGAATACCAATCCAATGAGAATAAGAAGAACTGGAAGTGTTGGCCTTTGGGATTGTATAGAGAAGAGCTTAATTGTATCATTTTGAAGAACAATAGCCACTATCCAGGGTTCCCGTTACCTTTACCTATCGAGCTTGAAATTAATTTACCAGTTTTGATTCCTAAATTAAATAAAAATGATATTCTAACTGAAGAAGAAACCGGAAAGCCTATTATTATTGACCAAGAAGACCCAGAAGAAAATTTCTTGAGATCGCTTACTATGGGGAAATTGGTTAGTGACTCTTTGAATAGCGAAGAAATAACAGAGGAAAATGATACTATGATGGAAAGATTAGAGCAATACAGTATGACTTTTGATAAATCATTATTGAAGCTTTTTGGTAGTGCGTGTAAAGATTACAAGTTGAAAAGAGCCTTTAGCATTGCAAAGTTGATTAAATCCGATAAAGCATTATTTGCAGCATCAAAGATTTGTGAACGTATGGATTTCACTAGTTTAGCATCTAAAATTAATAAATTAAGAGAGGATTTAGCAAGTCTTAGTGATGAAGAAGATTGAAAAATCCATGGAATGTTATCCCAACTACACTAAATGTGTAAAATCCAAACAATTTATATTTTCAAAATATGTACAAAACGAAAGTAATAAATAATCTTGGTAAATCCATACTGTACAATGATTCTAAATAAACTAGCTACTTAGAATTGTTTTCTGACGTAATGAAAAATAATTGGTGTGATCCATAAGGCACCAGCAATTAAGCCGGCAGTTTTTAAAGTATCATAAGCGTACTTTTCTTGTAATTTCTTTTGAGCTTCGTTTGGTTGACTACCTGGTCCTCCGTACATGTTAACTTATTTGAATAATTTGTGTAAAGATAAGAATAGTGATTTTCGATCAAAAATAAACTTGCCGTTGTATGGATAAAAATGTTTTCTCTATGGTTACCCGGATTTAAATATATCATTTTAGGAATTAATCTTTTCATTATTAACGAAGTGAAACCATTAACCATTAGCCATCATGACTTCAATCAAGCCCTTCCAGATGGAAGATTTGTTTGAGGTAAACCCTGTGAATCTTGACCCTTTAACTGAAAATTTCAATATATCTTTTTACTCCCAATATTTGATAGAATGGCCAACATTATTTTTCAAATCAACTGAAGTATACAGTGATTTTGGCCAGGAATCAGAAATAAGTGGTTACATGATGGGTAAAACTGAAGGAAAACTTTCCAGGAAAGAGTGGCATACTCATATTACTGCTGTTACCGTGAACAGTCAGTACAGAAGAATCGGGTTAGCTTCGGACCTTTGCATCCAATTAGAAGAACTCACAAAGGGCGATCCATATTCCACTCTATTTGTAGATTTATTTGTTAAGGTCACTAATACGTTGGGTCGCCAATTATATGAGAAATTAGGGTACTCTATATACAGAAGAGTAGTGGGATATTATGGCTCCCGAATGCCTGAAGATAGAAACAAAATAGATGATCAAATAGATGCGTTCGATATGAGGAAACTGTTACCAATGGATACTAAAAATGAGACGATACGGGACAATGGTGACAAAGTATATGTTTTGCCCAATGAGGTGGTTTTCTGAAGATTTCTCGATTGCTCCACTATTCAATCCACGAAGCCAGCATTCTATCTATCCTAAAGTACGTTCAAGTACGTCTATATTCCAGAAGAACACTAATATAGGTGTTTTTCTCGGCTTTTGTTGGAAATACTTCTATAACTCCCAATTGTGGGGCAATTGAAAATTTTCAAATCTCCCACACATATATTAGCGAACAATAAAGCCCACCTACAAGCAATTAATAGTTAGAGTACCATATTCTTCAGTAATGATTCATGAAAGTTGATGGCAAGTATTTAGTGTTAATGGAATTATGCATGACTAATTTTTCACCTTTTATAGGCTGACCGCTTTTATAAGCGAGATTGCACCAAATAAAATTATCTTTTATATTCTTTCTCTTTAGTAGACAGACAATTACAATGCCGTTTAAATTTAATGTATTATCCAATTCGTCGTCTATGACGGCGTCACGAGCAAGAACTCCTTTACCAGATAGTGAAGAAAACGGAGCTTTGGACTTCAATTTCCAGAGCATTGATGAGTTGCTAAAGTCCAAATTGGAGTCGTTGCAAAGTTTCCTTAACGCCCAAGAAAGCAATAATGAACTGCAAGTGAATAGTACGGCAGCAGCAGACCATAAACAGAAATCGGCTGATCATATAAACAAGATGAGAATTCAATCTGGTTCAGCAGGTATTAACGATATCATCCATTCATTAACTATGTCTAGAACTGAGGTTTCATCGCAATCCAGAGAGTTGCTTTTGGCTCAATTGTACAACTTAATCATTTCCAAACCACTTAGTGTGTACAACGAATCCAACATCGGCACCGATAAGTATGTGACTGAAGACAAAGTTATGGAATTGTCGAAAATTTTCACATCTGGTGACTACAGGTCGCCAAGTGAATTTTTGTTGCTCTATAGGTCTGTTGTCGCATTGATTCTGAGTGATATAGACGAGTTTGGTGGATTGATATCTCCAGAGTTTTGTTCATATATCGAGAGGGCCATCAATGACCCCCCTAATAGTGTAATTACAAACGATAACAAATCAAATTTGATATCTGGATATGCTGCACTCTTATTAATTTTGCATAATGGATCTTCAGGCTTTGGAATGGAAGAAAAAATCAACTGGTTAATTGAAGCTAGTGAGGGGTTCTGTTCCAGCGTAGTAACCCTAACTAAACAAATCGATTCTGGGGATATAGACTATTCTACTGTATTTGAAGAAAATAGCGATAAAAGGATTATTAATGAAGCCATGAATGAAGTTAAAAGTGAAGCAGACGTTGCAGTCGCAGGATTACATGCGACAGGGTGTTTGATTACCTTGCTAAAAAGAGGTGAATATCTCAATGACTTTCTTTCGGATTTGATGCCAAAGTTGGTAGAAATTTTAGACAATGATGTTAACGTAGAAATTTCTAAAGCAGCTGGAAGAGTGATTAGTTTATGTTACGAATTATACACATACGAAGACAATGAAGATGATGAAGAAGACGAAAGCTTTAATTATAATGCACCTTATTATGAACAAGAATCGTTATTCTCATCTATCGAAAGACTAGCAAATATTTCAACTAAGAAATTGTCCAAGAAGGATAAAAAAGAAGTCCATTCCATTTTTAGAGACATTCTCAACACTTTAAAGAATTATACTGATAAAGATAAAAGAGAGGAAATTTATAAGAGATCTCCTGAAGGAATGGAGTTAATAAATACAGCAATGGACTCCATCTATATAAAATTATCAAAATCGAGATCACTTCCTATTAACAGTTGGTTCCTTTATTTAAGATTGATCCATTTGAAATGGTGTTTCAGTTACGGTGTACACAATCAATTGGTGTCAAGCAATGAAATAAAAGATATCTTAAAAGAACCACTTACTGAATATCAACTAAAGTATGGATCAAGAAATGTATTCGATAATGATGATGATACTTCACCAATGTTTAGTAATCTGAATAAATTTGCCATTGACGATAAAAAGAAGACTGAATTAATAAGGAAGGCAAGAATGAAGAAGCTTACAGATGAGATTGATGATTTAGAATTAGATAGTTAGTGAGAATTCTAAATATATCTAGGATTATTTGAGGCATTAATTATTAAATTTAAGGGAGTGTTTATTATGAAGGTTTATACATAATAATACATCTATATATCAAAGTGAATATATATCTTTTTCTTAAAGTATTCATACAAAATCATAAACAATTAGAGTTGCTTATTGCACAACGAATTCTTCAACATCGAATTTCTTTGGTGAAATACCCATAGATCCAATGTAGTCTCTAGCGTCCTTAGTCATTTTCTTGGTAGTTTCGTCATCCCATTTTAATTCATCCTTCATGATATTAACCACACCTTCAACGGCACTTAATGCTTCTCTAGCATTTAAGAATGCCAATCTGGTTCTTCTGGCTAAGAAATCAATTGGGGTTCTAATGTATTCATATTTTAATGAGTACTTCAATTCAGCAATAGTGAAAGGTTCATCGAATGATTGGTAAGACAAGTTATTTTCAAGAGAAGCACTGCTTGCTGAGGCTTCAAAGTGGTTAGAAGCAGCTAAAGTAATTGGTAACTTGTTGAAGTCAGATTCATGGTATAATTCCAAAATCAATGGAGCTCTTGAACCATAGTTATGTGACAAATGCTTAGCTAACTTCAATGGAATTCTGTATTCGTGAATTAATCTAGCAGAATAGTTCTTAGAGTAGTCTTCACCACCAGCTAAAATAATCTTATTGGTTTGACATGGTAAAATGTCCTTTCCGAAGTCATTATCTCTTACAACATTATCAATAGCATCTTGGGCCATTTCTCTGTAAGTAGTCCACTTACCACCAGAAATAGTTAATAAACCAGTTGGTGACTTGTGAACTAAGTGATTACGAACTAAACCTTGAGTACCTTCAGCTTCCTTACCCTTTGGCATTTTACTTGGGTCACGGACTAATGGTCTGATACCACTCCAAGCAGATAAGACGTCTTCTCTATCAACTTTAAAAACAATATACTTTTGCAATTCTTTCAAGATATCTTGGATTTCTTCTTCAGTAGGAACTGGGTTTGCAGGAACAGACTTTAATGGAGTATCAGTAGTACCGGCAAGAACCTTTCCTTGCCATGGTAAAAAGAACATAACTCTACCGTCAGAAGTAGATGGATCTAACAAACCCATATCTCTTGGACAGTAGTATTCTGGTAAAACAACATGGACACCACTTGAAGGAACAACCATCTTAGGTGGTTGTTCTACAGCTGGTGGCTTACCTTGTGGATCTTCATCCATTTCTAAAATCTTATCAGCAAAAGGACCAGTAGCATTAACAGTAGCAGTAGCTTTAACAGTGTATTCCTTACCGGTTTCAGAATCTCTTGCAATGACACCAGTTACCTTTCCATCTTCCTTAACCAACTGCTTAACATCCATATAATTCAAGACAGTAGCACCGTGACTAATAGCAGTAATAGCCAATGTAGAGTTCATTCTGGCATCGTTGAAAGAACCATCGTGATAAATACAAGTAGCCTTTAAGTTGGAGTCATCTAACATAGGTGCAATAGCACTAGTCATTTCTCTGGAGAAAACTGTGGAACTTCTTAAGTTTTGATGGCCAGCAAACCAATCATACATCTTACATCCCGCAAAGAAGTATGGTACCTGCCACCACTTGTAGACTGGGATCATAATTGGCAAGACAGAACATAAATGAGGAGCAGTTCTTAACATGTTACCTCTTTCGTTCAAAGCTTCGATGACCAAATCTAATTGATCTTTACTTAATTGGAAAATAGCCTTTTCCAAATAACGAACACCACCATGGGCCATCTTGGTAGATTTGGAGGAAGTACCGGAGGCAAAATCATTCTTCTCTAACAAACACACGTTTAAACCTCTAGTTGCAGCATCTACCGCACTACCAGTACCGGTAGCACCACCACCAATAATCAATACATCGAACTTAGGAGTAGCCTCTAACTTTTCTAATAAAGATTCTCTTGTAGCAGGTGGTTCTCTTGTTTTCTTGAGAGGCTTGTATGAGTGGTTTAATTGCGGAGGATTAGGTGGTTTTACAAAATCCAAATAGGCAATACCCCCACCAACAACAGCAGCTCCCGCCAAAGTTACTTTGGCCAACTTACTTTGGAATATTCTTGACATTTTGAAAGTGTTGATTCAAAATGATTCTATAAAGTCTAAAAATAAATAGTTCACTCTTGAAAAGAACAAAACGTAACAATAATCAATAATCAGAGTCTCGAAAATTTTCAGTTATATATGATTTTAGGAGCAATTCTCGTGAAAAATTTATCGGCATGTATGCAATCGGAAGGATAATATGCGAGAAATGAGTTTAAGATGATTAAAATACATAGCCTAAATTCGTTAGAGCAATCTACAAGTTCCACATACTACTTCAAGCATCACTAGCTACATTATAGGACACCTGGATTTAAATTTACAGATATATTGACACTAGTAAATGTGCGAAGCTTAATTAAATCAATCCGCGGTGGGGCAAGCTATAAAATAGAAGTATTTTTTTCCAGAGGGTGCTGTGCGACAATGTCTTAAGCGCAATATTATTTCCTCGACAGTTGAAGAGTCATTATCTGATCATCAGGAGTTATATTTGTAATATATAGTGGGTAACTTGTACATAGAATACTAAAATATAAATGATATCAAGATATACAGTGCTTCAACTAAGATGATCCTACTTAACGTTGGCGAAATTTATCATGGATGGACTATCGGAGAAATATCGTGAAAGAGGCTTATGGCTCGGAAGGACATCGGTTCTAGATATCGAGATTCATTAACACACACTCCGGAGCCAGTGTTCCAAATTTTCCGAGATTGTGTCGTCATGTAAGTCATACTAAATTCTTAGGACTCAAACTATCGACGAACATATACTTGCTATCTATTAATGGTCATTATTTAGTGTGAGAGCTTGTGGAGTTCAGAGAGCAGAAATTGCTTTGGCAGCAACCGCGGTTCTACAGCAAGAAATCTCGTGTTTAAAAACGTTGTTCTGGACGAAAGGAGGTCTAAAAAACCGGTAGATATACTATCATTATTTCAAAGGCGTTTGACAGTGAACCCGAAAAGTGATCAAAATGTCGCAATATATAAATTCTTATACCAGAGGGGACGAGTTCACTCATATAACTAAATAGAAGATTTTTTAATGAGAATCGAAGTGCCAAGAGTATGTGTTGTTTCATAGTTTTTTTTTTTTTTTATAGTAAAGATCAAGTATTATAGACATAGTGATGATTTTTGTTATTGAGAAAGTAGATTACGTATATTTTGGATTAGGATCATAATATAGTAATTTATAAAGAGAGACTTTTTATGAATAGCGATGACGAATAAATGGCTTTGATCTGTGCTGCCCGTTCTAATTCATGAAAGTAAGTCTGAAATTTTTAATAGAACTTCTATTAGTTAATTTTTATATTTCCAAATGATGGATATATAAGTTATTTCTTAGTTTGAATGGTTTAAACCCAGAGTCTGAAACTTTTACTTTTGCATCAATTTATTGTCACGTGCAAATATTCGTATCTACTGTTTAATACGTTAGAAGAATGTTGTGGAGATTCGTTCGCATTCGTTTGTAACCATGATAAGCAGATATAACAGCTTCAAGTAAGAACATTCAATCGTACATGTTACATAAAATCTAGCATAAGTAGACTATACTAATTACTGAGAAATACTCTGTCAATTATGTTTTGCACAAAACAGATTCTAGAATTCAAAAGCGAAGTCAAAGATATATCATGCCACATCTATGGCTAAAGAACTTAAATAGTAAGCAAACTTCTTTGAAATTTATACATTTCTACACAAAGACAATACTTAGGGATTTCTTTTCTAGTTTTAAAGAAATGCTTATCGACACTAATCAATTCATTATCATATCCTGCATATAAATATATCAAAATGTACACCTCTAATTACATGTTTAAGTCGAATACGTAGCTTTTGGGAATTAATCAAATAATGGAAGGATTAAGTGAAGAAAAGAAGCATTTATTAGAAGAATTCAAGAGTATCACTGGTTTGGAATCAGATGATGAAAAGATAATCAGTTTATTAACGATCAATGATTTCAATTTGAACAACTCAATCTCCAATTATTTTGATAGCGGATTTGATTCATTAGAGACTAATCAATCAACAACTGGTGCCGAGGTATTAGATACGGATAATGGTGTATCCCAGTTACGTCATAGAAATACTATGCACCAGGAACATGATATTCAAAGAGAACTATTTTTAAATATGTACATGCCAAAGTTGCCTAAAGCTCCTAGAATCACAAATCAATGGCAATTGGACATAGGAATTTACTCATCATTAAACGATGTAAAGGGTACTGTTGTCGAAAAAGATGATGAAAAAAATACTGAAAATGCAGTGTCTCGCCCTATCAATACATTGTGGTTTCTTTTATTGATTATTCCAAAATCGTTGTTGCAAGTTTTAATTTCTGTTTTCAGATTAATCTTTGGTAGTTCTAATAAAAAAATTAGTTTAAATTCATTTCCAAAATCTTTTAATTTCGAAGGATTTGACTTGAGTTATAATTTCCTTGATGAATTATCAAATAAGCTAAAGGACATGGGAACCAAAGAAGATTCTAATGAAAAAACTGATAACGAAAAGAGTTTAGTGACATCTGTGTTAGATAATTTTGATATTGTTTCTGAAAACTTTAATGAAATACATGAACAGGCTCAAAGAGGGTATACATGGCTACTTGTGATCTTAGTTGATAACAATTTGGAGAGTAATGAATTTTTGAAACGATTACTTATTAACAACAATTTTAATAAATTATTTAATAAGAAATCTGGGACTTGCAAGGAATGTAAAATATTTGTACAAAATATTAATAAATCGCCCGAAGCATTTGAAGTTGGTAAGACATACAATGCTAAAAGACTACCTTTTATAGCACTTGTTTCCAATGTGTCTAATAATCCTACATTATTGTCATCCATGTCAGTTGTATATAAATCAAATCTTGCACACAATTTCATAGAGGATCATGAGTTAGACAATACAGTGAGAAAGATCACAAAGAATATTTCCAAAGCAGTAGACTCCTATAATCCCCAAATTATCTCACAGAGGGCAGATCAACAAGAAATTGAATTTGCTAGACTAATCAAACAACAACAAGATGATGCATATATCCAATCCCTTGAGAGAGATAAATTGAAAAAGATGCAAAAAGAAAATGAATTGAGACTTCAAAAAGAAGCAGAAGAGTTAAATACTTTGCGTAGTAACACACTACAGAAACTCATTACAGATAAATGGACTGAGTCATTACAAGTATCAGAGCCAAAAACAAAAATAGCAATCAAGTTGCCTAATGGAAAAAGAGCAATAGAAGCACTTAGTAAATCTATAACTGTCAAACAGTTGTACTTGTTTGTTGAATTAAAGTTATATATTAACGAAATTCTAAGTAAAGATGAGTTCAATGACGAGGATGACGTTTTAAGTTACTTTGCCGAATCCACAAATTCTAATGTCCCATATTTAACTCCAGATGAATTTATATCCAAGTTTCAGTTTAAGTTCAAGTTAATACAACCTTTTCCTACAAAGGAGATCCCTGTGTCAGATGAGCAGATTGAAAACGTTCCGGAGTTGAAGCGTGGTGGTAACTTATTAGTAGAATTTGAGGATGGAGAAGAATCAGAAGATGAATCCATATCAACTTAAGGCATGAAATACTAACATCATGAATGTACATGTTTAATACTTGTGACATTACCGGATTTAAATTTATGAAACTTAGTCTTAAGGTTCCTATTATAATATTTTCAGATGATAAGAGAGTTTTTAAATCGTAATCTATTATAGTCTATTGAGTTCACCTTATTTCATTAATGTTATCATTATTGATTTAAGTATTTTCAATTAATTATCGAATGAAATATCTATCTGAAGAACAGTATAATTATTGAACAGTCCATAAGAAGACTATAATTGTTAAACAGACCAGTGAAATAAAAGTTCATTTAAGCTAAAATGTTTCTCCTCGATCGTAAATTTATAGAGCCGAAGTTTTGATACATAACTACGAATATATTTATAACCCCCTTGATTTACGGTGATAAGAGTTATATCTTTTAATAGTTTAATTTAATAAGAGGTAACTAGATTTTGTAATTACTTGTAGATTAAATCATGAAAAATCATGAAATCACTATTTACAACATGTTTCTAAGTGCCTTTGGAAAAAGTAAGTAACACTACTGATTAAACTACTCTAATTGAATACACTATTTGGAAGGAATAAGAAAATAATATGATATCCGGACGCTTTTCCTAAAGCGATTATTTCCCCTTTAAGAACATGAACAATTGGAGAACTTTGCTTTTACGCAGCCTCAAGTACAAAGCCATATAATATTCGAAAGCTAAAATATTACCTCTGGAAAACTCCACTCAAACTGCTAATAAAAATAAAACTATTAATTTAATACCTTTATATATAGAATCTAATAGGATTTACCGAGAGCCTAAAAATTTACTCTAGCTATTTCCAAGAAAATCAACTGGTGTATTTTCTTATGCTCCTTAGTTAATGCAAATCTCACCAATATAACATGTAAATTGATAAAGTCACACCAAAACATATGCAGGTTAGCTAATGTTTTCGAAAAACCCTTAATATACTGTTTTTAAATATTACGTATCTATACAATTAATTATCCAATATGGCCAGTCGTGAAGCGTGGTTAGAAGCTGAGAGGTTATCTATTATCCAGAAATCTATGTCGAATCGTGGGAGGTCTGTTTCTCCGTCCAGAACTGATAAAAACAGTAGATCTTCCTCGATACTGAACAATGAGTTCAACAAAGAGTTGAAATGGTCAATTACCAACCACGATCCTCTGGAAAGATTATATGTAGAAAATAAGACCAAAGGAAGTGATGAAGATTTAGATAAAACTGAATTATGGAATGATGAAGCTAGTGAAGAGGAGCATATCAGTGATAATGATACTAACGAGAAATTTCAGTACGACGACACTGGTAATATATTACCTAACTATGCTTGTGATGACGACAAGATCAATGAAATATCTGGAATATTACAAAACTCTAATTTAGCGGATAGGGAGACAGTTCAGAGATTGGAAGAATTAACTGCTACTGAAAGGGCGTTTGCTAACGCCAAGAATATTGGTAAGAATATCGACGAGGATGCTTTGAACAGATTGAAGTCAGACAAACAAAGTTTAACAGGCGATTCATTAGATTTAACTAAAAGTGAACAAGATGCTTTAGCGAGAAAACAAAAATTGGAGAATTACTCTGTATACAGAAAGAAAATCATTCACCACGAAAATGATAGTCACAAAAGTTCAGATAGTCCTACTCGAGAATCTTCCGATAATGGTTCCAAAGATACTGTTAACAACGAGAATGAAGAAGAGTTTATGGTTCCATATACTTCTGCAGTCGAAGATAGATTGGATAGTGAATTTGCTTCTCAATTGAACGAGACAATAAGAGAAGGGGAAGTTGATTCCAATATTTCACAGTCAAGGGTTATCCAGACTATAACAAGAGGTAATTTTTTTCAATTAATAAACCCAGATGTTAAGCCAAAGATGTTTTTAGTTTGTATGGACTTTTCCCCTGAATCCATATTCGCATTAGAATGGGCATTAGGTACCGTATTAGTCGATGGTTCGGTCTTATTCATAGTTTGTGTTATCGAAGATAATGACGGTAACCATCATTTGAAAGGTAACACTTTGAATGAATCAGCAAGAGAAACTCAAAGACTCAATATGTTAAATAAAGCAAAGCAACAGGTATTAAATTTGTTAAAGTTAACCAAGTTACAAATTCATATAGTGATTGAAATCATTCATCACCCTATTCCTAGACATTTAATATTAGAATTTATTGATAATTTACAACCTTCATTGGTTGTAGTTGGTTCTAAAGGGCAATCAGCACTTAAAGGTGTATTATTAGGTTCTCTTTCTAATTACTTGGTGACAAAACTGTCTGTTCCAGTAATGGTGGTCAGAGAAAAACTTAAGAAGATTAACAGATTCAAAAATGGTTCCTCTATTTTCTCCAATAATATTAAACCACTTACTTTATCTGAAGCTAGAATTGATTGATTTGCTTGATTTGTATTTTTTTATATATTTTTAAATTACGTGCTCATGACTTATATACTAATAGTGTAATAATGCAGATTTAATGTCGTTACGTCGTAGTACTAACCATCTCATGAATTAGAAGTATAATTCGGTGAATCCTTTCAAAGAAAATTGTCTATTACATTCTGGGGCTGGGCATTTTCTAGGAGAGTATACTTGTGGGTTAAGTATTGTTAAATCCATGCTCTTTGTTTTAGCTCTAGGGGGCCTATTACCGATGTTTTTAACACATCTTCCACAATATACATGTCCACATTTTGCAATAAATACACGCTTTGATAAAGCTATATCGGCCTCAGAACACATTCGAATACAGAACCATGGTGCGTTCGCATGATATTGCTTAGAATATTCCTCTATATTAGTATCATATCTATGATCAACTTCAAAATCATCTGGCATGCCTTCTCCTAATGGTATTGCACAAAGTTCACAACAGACCCCCATATTCGGAGATATGTCGTTAGTATATCCATTGCTCTCCTTTTTGGTTAGCTCCTTCTTCTCATTCAAGAATTTTCTATTATAGATCTTTTCTGTAGCTAGCCTGGAATCCACAGCATTATCATTGTCTCTTTCTATTCTTTCCATGATACTGTTTTCAATATTTACTGGCTCACCTGAGGGAAAGTAAACGGATGCACGAAATAAATCAAAAGGAATCTCAAATTGCTCCAACTCAGAGTAAAATCTACTGCTAATTTGTCTTCTTCTGTTTAGATTCCTATTATTTAATAAAATTTCTCTTCTTGTTCTTGGGCGTGGTCTTACTACGTCTCTTCGTATGTTGTTATTGTTAAAAGCCCTAGTAAACTCATTACTCTGAAAATCACCACGAGGAGTATGTATGACCAGTCCTTCACTATAATCAGAGTCTCTTGTATCATATACTGCATTTGCACTAAGTGGTCGTAATATAGGTCTTTCATTAATCAACTGAACATCATCATCTGACGCTTCAAATCTTCTACGAGTATTTCTAACATGCCCACCGCCTCTGACACGCCGTATTTGACCAAATTCATTACTAGGGCTCTCTGATAATGTGTTAACGTGAGTGATTTGTATCTCATCATCACTCAGTTCATGTTCTGAAACATTAATTTGCCTATTCCTATTCGAATTATTGAAATTACGATTATTATCTGTAATAACCTCAACCTCATCATCTGAAATTACTTCAATAACCTCATTATTCGACAGGGTTTGGTTTCTATCAGCGCTATGATCCTTATCATCACCTGTCGCTTGTGACGATATTTCAACAACATTATTTGGCATGTCTTAAAACTAATCGGCACACCCTTCTAATACTATGACAATTTTAACTCAAAATATAATAGTCTTGCTAATATTGCCACTTATATTTAATAATGCCGCTATAACCTATCATCTTAGAAATCTGATAGACCGCAATTATATCCTGCATATAGCAAGACTCTGAAATCTTTCACTACTATTATTATTATATGATTATATATTTATTGATTATGCAAACAGTGGTAAAATATACGTATGAGAGCCTTCAATGTTTCCAGAATGGACTCCGAGTAAAAAAATATATAGATTGAATTTGAGAAGAAATAGTAGGGAAATGAAGTGCCCTCACGAATAAAAATACATAAGCCCGAGGAACTCAATTAGGTAAATTTAAGTAAATGTCAGTTAGTTAGAGACTGAACTGTTTATTTCTTTAAACCACCTCTGATGTAACGACCAACGACGATACAATGATCTCTTTCATAAGGTTCTAAAGTTAATTGTTCTAATGGCTTGATTCTTTCTTCTCTTAATTTTTGGACTTCTCTGGCGAAAACGGTTTCAGCATCAACAGTGGAGTCAATACAGTTAGCCTTAATGGAGATAACAACGGTACCTTGATCCTTTAAGAATAAGTGTGAGTTCAAAGCAATAATACGGGCTTGATCTGGTTGAGCAACATCGGCGAAAACAGCATCAACCATACCAACCAACATACGGTACTTTTGTGGGTGACGAGCATCATCAATGATTGGGATGACATTTGGTCTCTTCTTAGCCATACCAATTAATTCTCTACCTGGTCTGTGAGAGAATTCAACAGCATAGACCATACCTTCTGGGCCAACAACATCAGCGACGTGGGAAACAGAAGTACCAGAAGCAGCACCTAAGTATAAGACCTTCTTACCTGGAGCAATACCTAATTCATCGATACCACCCATAATACCAGCAGCCAACTTAGATCTGAAAGGATTCCAGACACGGTATTCAATCTTGGTTGGGGCTTCACCTTCAGCCTTAGCTGGTTCTTCAATAGAGATTCTCTTTTCACCGTAAACAGATTCACCTGGAGCGATGTTTCTGGTAACTAACAAATCTTCCTTACCTCTAGCAATAAAGACACCAGCATGTCTGTGTGGTTCAATGACGACCTTGGCACCACCTCTGGCACCACCTCTGGCACCGCCTCTACCACCTCTAGCACCACCTCTTGGTCCACCTCTTCCACCTCTGGCACCACCTCTAGCACCACCTCTGGCACCACCAAAACCACCTCTGGATCCACCGCCAAAACCACCTCTGGATCCACCACCGAATCCACCTCTAGCACCACCTCTGCCGCCTCTAGCTGGACCGCCTCTTCCTCTTGGAGCACCGAAAGCCATTATTATATTATTATTTATTTATTAAAAGTAAATGTAGCTTTACAATGAAATTTAAGCTATAATAAATACTGTGATATCAATTAGAAAACTTTTCTAGTCCCGATGGTTATAGTGAAAAAAATTCTCAGGGAGACCGGGTAATGTTATATTACATAATAATTTCTCATTTTGTTAGAAATTCTTAGTCATCATAATTCATAGGTCGCATATAGCTATTAAGTGGTTATATATAAATATATTGGAGCATAAGACTTTCAAAATTGGCTTACATCCTCCAGAAAATGTATTCATTCATACTATCTGGAACTGTAATATATATCAGCTCTTTTACGGTAAAAAAATTGCTTTATGGATATTATTATTCGGTTGCAAGATCCTCACTTTCCAAGAACACCAATTAAATCTAATAATATAGTAGCTAAATCAAAGAATCGGCTCCTGAAAAAAGTATAGCCATAACCAATGGAGGTTGTTAAATGAGTACAACCTTCTTTCAATCCAAATCCATAAGAAATCTTTGATATAATTGCCTAATTCTTGCAACCACTACTTAACTCGACGATGACCATCCTGCGGCTCAAACTCTCAAAGGTGACTGTTGTGGAGAGACCACGTGACATGGTCGGATTTGATAACCAACTTTGACACTCTATCGCAAGGCATGAAACAAGATAAATGTGTTGAAAATCGATCATTAAAATAGAATTTAAGTGTTAATTTGTAAGGAATTGTAACAGAACAATATATATATTGATTTTTAAATCCTAGAACTGAGCTTATGTCATTGCTGTTTATTGTGGGAGGTACCTTGATTGCAGGGGCAAGTAACTCGCTATTAACCAAATACCAAGATCAACAATGTGTTAGACATTGTTTGGACCCGGATGTTACCAAACACCGTAATTTTGAACAGCCAGCTATTCAGACTTTACAGATGTTTTTAGGTGAAATGGCAGTGTATTTTGCCTATCTTATTATTAAATGGCTAAATGCAAGAAAGCGTAGAGCTGGCTATAGAGTACTTGAAGAAGAGGAAGAAACTCAGAGTACTAGCTTATGGAAGAACTTTCAATTGGCCTTACCATCAATTTGTGATATTTGTGCCACTACTTTATTTAATATTGGGTTGGTTTATACCCCAGTATCCATCTATCAGATGACAAGAGGTTCAAGCGTTTTATTCGTGGCAATGATGTCAGTTATATTTTTAAAAAAGAAAGTGACAAAGTTAGAGTGGATTTCATTGCTTTTGGTATCTTTAGGTGTGGCAATTGTCGGATTTAGTGGATCAAAGGAATCGGATTCAAACAGTGATAGTGGTGAAGCTGCACCGCTAGTTGTTCTTGGAATCACACTTATTATTATTGCGTCAGTCTTCCAAGCATGTCAATTTGTTGTCGAGGAATTTATCCTTAGCAAGCATAATATCCCACCATTACAATTGGTATATTACGAAGGATTTTTTGGGACCACTATCTTATTTACTGTTATGATTGTGTTAAACTTTATACTCGGATCTATTCAAAACTCGCAAAAGTTTGAAGATTCTCCATTTAACTTAGTTCAATCATTTACGGATGTGTTTAACTCGAGAGCTGTTGTTGTGACATCTTTACTCATCATGGTTTCCATCGCGTTATTTAATTTCTGTGGTATTTCATTAACTCACAGACTTTCTGCTACCTCTAGATCAACAGTTGACACCTGTAGGACATTCTTAGTGTGGCTACTTGCCTTAGTAATGGGTTGGGAGAGTTTTAGTTTTTTGCAATTCCTCGGGTTTGCAGTTTTAGTAGTTGGTACATTATGTTACAATGGTGTTTTGACACCAGAAGATTGGCACTTTGTTCCTGTGTATCTCAAATCTGAGAGAGAAACAGCCAATGACCTTGAATAGTGCATATATAACACATTTCTGATAAGGAAGTATGAATAGAATAATCTCGTTTAGTCATGGTAGTGCGCGGTACAAATATCTAGTTGCCACTTGAGACTTTATTCAAACTCAATAGATACACTTAATATTCAATATATATCATAGAATTGGTAAATAACAGATATAGAAGTAATGGTAAGTGTGATACGATATTGTGGAATATACTTCAATTTATCAAATGGGTGATTTGTTCAAATTGGGGTGCTATTTATTTCTAATAATCATTATGATACTAACAAAGACTAGTCATTAAGAATCGTTCCAGAAAGTAATCAACATTCTACAATAAGTAGTACCAAGTTTGGAGAAGTAGCAGAGCATGCTCCTGGTTTACAGGATATTTTAAGAACCCAAGAAGGTCCTTTGTCATTAGCTTCTAAGATCAATAATCGTCATCCTTTAGAAGAAAGAGTGCAAAACTGGGAACAAACCCAATATGATGCTAGATTAGAGTCCTATAGAAAAATCTTTGGTGCTGGTGAACCTATAAAGAGAACTATGGAATTGGAAATAGTAGAGGCCACCGATTACAGACCATCAGTATTAGGTGGTCCAAGTTCCATTCACAAGGACATATTGTTAAATAAGGATACATCTGCCGACTGGGAGGATATATATGTTGGTGGTTTAGAAAGTGGTGCCAATGTAAAGGACTTTCATTCTGAAATGGAAAAGAGAATGGGAATTTAAGCAGGTTTATGAAATGTTACGAAAAAAAAAAGTTTTTTCAAATGATTCCATTGCAATTAGCTCTTTCGGTCTTGCCAAAATGCTATTTAGATGCTAACTACTTCAATATATAATGATACTTATTGATCCTTTGTAGCTTAAAAAACTCGATTGTTCAGTTACCCTGATGGGTTATGAACACACGCACGACTATAATAGATCAGAAAAAAATTCATCCACATTAAACTTAAAATTTTGTCTTCTATATTCGTAGTACAATAAGCTGAAACAAACACGCCTTTTTTACTTCGTATTAATCAACAAGTTAATTTAAATCTCTTATTTATTACAACTCAGTTTGCTAAAAAAAAATAAAGAACGACACATCAAAACCTTTAGAATGTCACAAACTTCTTGGTACGTGCTTTTGAATGGATTAAATTAGAAATGAGCTCTACTAACAAGGATAGGAACCAAAGACCTCAATCTTTTGAATTGAGCGCTACCGAAAACCTCGGTACCTCGCCTAATGGTCAGCAAGTGGAACCTCCTACTTTTAACAATTTTGCCATTCCACCAAATAAAAGAAGCAAGAACTATTCTATGGAAGAAGTATTTCAGGTTTGGTACGATAATAAGGACACTATATTGAACACTCCTGTAGAATTGCCAAATAAAAGGAATGAAAATTATAGATTAGCCACACCTGGACAGATATATCATTTAGACTTACAACCATCTTCATCCAATACTACGGTTAACAATGTGCAAGAATTATCTAATTCTGTTGGAAGTTTATCTTTAAGGGAAATGGATTCTGAATTAAACCCAGAAAGGGCAAACTCTCAACCTCCGCCAGGAATGATGGCTGTTCAGTCCGATAACGTTCAAGGTAACAATCTTTCATTAATTTCTTCAGAACAAATTGAATGGTTTTATCTTGATCCATCAGGTAATGAACAGGGTCCTTTCAATGGAGAAATGATGCAAAAATGGCTCACTGATGGATATTTGAATTTAGATCTTAAAATTAGAAGAAAAGAAGAATCCAACTATTTGACATTGAAGGAATTTTGTGAAAAGGTTCAAAATTATATTCAACCGTTTAAAATCCCTCTTCCTGATTTAACTGTGGTTAATGGTATGCTGGATCATTCAGTTTCTAGTGTTCAATTTCCAAACCAAAATCAATCACAATTCCACCAATTTTTATCGAATGGTCAAGGTGGATTAGGTGCTGGAAATATGAGATTGAATACTACCATTAATCCAAGATCCAATATTTTTGGAAATGAATTCATGACGGATCGTATTTCCAGTCCTTTTACTCCTCTGGCAACGACTTCATTTTCTAATACTGGAAATAACCAATTTGCCATTGACCCAATCAATACTACCATGGGCTTTGGCTCATTATCCCATATTAACACTATGCCTTCCTTATTACAGTCTCAGCTTCACCAACAGCAACAACCAGTACTCCAAAGAACTCATACTGGTTGGGGTATTGATGCTACAAATGGCGCAATTAGTAGTCCTGGTACTCCTGTTGCAGTTGCTCCAACTCTTCCGTCACAAATGAATCAAGCAGCACCTGTCTCCCCTTGGATAGCTGATGTCCAATCTCTTTCTAGAGTTAGTTCACCATTTGTGCCAGTTACGCCTTTGTCAAACAATACACAAGAGGGTCTGGCCGAAAATATGAATCTTACAAACAATGGCAGTGATCGTGTTTTGGATCAGATTCATACATCTGTTGTCACTGGTATTTTAGGTGACGGAGAAGGAGCTCAAGAAAAACAGTTTACTCAAACAGTTAAACAAGATGTTTCCACTAAGATGGAGCCAACATTAGAAAAGGAAATTGTTAATGAGGTTCCAAAACCAACTCTGCAAAAGCCTGAAGTTGTTGAAGCTCCTGAACCAAAGGTTTCAAAGAAACAAAAGAATAAACCAGACGTTGCTTCTCCTATTTCCGAAAAGGTTTCAGTCGCTACACCTGAACCCTTGAAACCTTCTGTTCCACCACAACAGAAACTAGCACCTTGGGCAAGTCTTTCATCTGATAATTTAGCAGGAGGTTCTAAGCCTGCTTTAACTTTGAAGGAGATTCAAAGAATTGAAGCTGAAAAACAAAAACAATTGGAGGCTGAACTCAAAAGTGAGCAAATGGCATTAAACTTAAGTATGAATGAAGTTGAGCAGACAGAAAAAGCCCCATTCTTCCCTACCACTTCCAGCTGGGCAGTTACTCCCCAAGAAAAAGCAGCCGTAACTAAAAAGACATTAGCTGATATTCAAAGAGAAGAAGCTGAAGCAAAAGCTAAGATTGCAAACAAGAATAAACCAACTTTTGCTAGTGCTTTATCAAATTCCGTTCCTAAGGATGATGGCACATGGAGTACTGTAACTTCGAAAAAGTCTACTACTACTACCAAGAAACCAATTCAAATTGTTAATACCTCGTCCTCTTCCGCTATCACCAATCCACTGTTATTACGTTCTGTTTCTGCAACTGCTCCAGCTAACACTTCAAATAATTCAACTGCAATGAAGGAAGATTTCTTAGTCTGGGCTAGATCTGCCATGTCTAACTTATATCCAACAGTAGCTAAGGACGAATTATTGGACATCTTCATTACCCTTCCTTTAAATAGTTCCGAGTCGTCTCAATTGATTTCCGAAACTATTTACAGTTCCTCTGCAACTATGGATGGTAGAAGATACGCTGAAGAATTCTTAAAGAGAAGACAAAGATTAGAGCAACAAATTGGTCCTCAAGATCCAACTTCTTGGAGTGCTGCAATCATTTCATCTGCTGATAAGGTAGGCACTGTTGATGAAGATGGATGGAGCACAAGTGTCAAACCAAAGAAGAAGGGTAAGAAATATTAATCTATGTCAAGATCTTGAATTAGATAAAATACATTTTCTATTAGTAAATATATTTAAATATGCAATTTAGAAAATACTTGCCCCTCTATTATTTATTAAGTATACATGTTACAGCTTCGATATTTTCTTTTGGAATCATTAATACTGCTGATCTTGCCATGGAAAAATATTTCATTTCAAAGGGATAGCTTACCAAAGATGAATTATCACCAATTCCGTGAATAATCTTGCTTGCCACACCGGCAACAATACCAGTTGAGTCTATTGGTAATTTACTTAAATCGATAGAAATAGGTATAATAACATCTTGAGTTGAGCCAATGATAAGTTTAGAGTCAAAACCTAAGAGTCTTCTTATCTTCTCAGACTTCGGTAATATAAGTGACAACTCATTTAGAGAAGTTCTGGTTATTGTGAAATATTCGGGAATTAAATTGGAAGATATAATATTAGCAGCTTTCATTATACTGGATCGCACTTCTGTAACTCTTGCTGCAGTAAGCAATAAACGACATGATTTATCTATCAATGGTTCAGTTCCAACTTCCTTAAATAAATGAAATGTGCTATCTTCAATCATAGTATTGGAAGTGGATTCAGTCGTAAATTCCGATTGTAAGTCTCCAAAAGAACTTGACAAAGTCACTTCAGAATTCAAAATATAACTATTTGATATATCAGAAAATTCAAAATTCCTCATTTGTAATACTGAAATAACCTTGTCTTTGATTCTATATGGAATAAGAACCAAATCATTAAAATGGCTCGAAATGAAGAAGAGAGGGATTTTATTATCTGAGAGTGGTTTCGTTAAATCCAAGATTCGCAGGCTATTATCATAGCTACCATCACTGTCTATTTGCAACAAAAGGAAATGTTCCTTAACAAGAATAATATTATCGTACTTTAAATCTTGGCACAATTTCAAAGGCTCTTTGAACTTCAGCATCATTATTTTCTCAGCACATATAATAGTACATTCACTAGGAGTAAAGGCAACATGAAAGAAGTTATTTTCATCTCCATCGTTAACACCTTCTAATTCATCGTAGCTATTAGTACGAGGAATTTCAGTTTTCGAATCTATGTCAGATTCAGCTTGAGTTATATCACTTGGCTTATTTGATTTACTAGTGTTGTCTAGGTTCTTTATTGTGGATGCAATATTTGGGCCTAATCCGGAAAATGATCCGTACATATCCTCAGCTTCAGAGTCACTATCATTCTGGGAACTATCGAAGTCAGAGCCTATACTTGATTTTATAGACTCCAGATAAAGCAATTGCGTTATAGCACTGACAAAAATCCAGTATCTCTCTCTAGGGATTGATAGTATAGATAGTTTTGTTTTATTAACATTAACTTGAGTATTATTCATATTGAACGCATAAAGTGGAATGATATATTATATAGATTGGATTGATAGGTATGAAATAATACATGAGGGAAAGATAATTGTATTATATTTGTTGTAAAATGATATGTAACTATGATTCATTTAAGAGTCAGAGCAAGCCGCATTATCTACAGGATCGATCAAAAAAAGGGTCTTGCTAAGCGAGGTAAAATTATCAACGTTAGATAACTATACTGATGCCAAGTTTTGACGTTCATAGAACGTTTCCCATAATTCTATAGATTCTTTTTGTGATTCGATAGAACTTTCGATGAATATTTCCACGCTATTTCTAAAATCATCAATCTTTTCAAGTTCAAACTTATTAAGTTCTTCTTTGATGATATCGCTTATCGTCTTAAATTTGTCTTCATATGCTTGTGATTTCTTCCTTAAAGACTCCACTTCAAAATTTAGTGAGTTTATCTTATCAACTTGCAATTTGTACTTTTTATTAAGCTTTTCTAATTGAGCTTCTTTCTTTGTAAGATCTTGATTGTAAGTAGTATATTGGTTAAATATTCTGGTTCTGGTATCTAATACGAATTTTATCGATCCGATTACTCTCAAATACTCCTCAATGGTGAATCCTAAAGTCAATTGCTCCAGGAGGTTGACACGGTCTAAATTATCCTTAATTTTCATTTGAACTTCGCTGAATGCACCTAATAATTCCGAGGTAGATTTGTTCAATTCCAAGTTAGATAATTCATCAATTGCTAATGAAAGTTCATGAACAACACTCACCATTTCTAGTCTTTGAGTTCCGATAAGCTCGAGTGCTTTATAAAAGTTTCTCAAATTGCTCTCCAAATCATCGAAATATTCTTTTTTATTAGTGAAATATTCATCTGGATCATTGACTTTAGACGACATAGAAAATAAAGAGCTCATAAAGTTACCACCCATTATTGTACTAGGAGGTGTTGGTGCAATATTAGGAGTTGAATCACCTTCGTCATTGGACAAAGTACTATTATCTAAAGCATTGCTACTTTGTGTTGAAGCTCCAGACCCACTAATTCTCTCTCTTTCTCTTGATTCATTAACAAAGTCCTCGCTAATAAGAAACATTCTGAAATCCGCATCTCTATTTAAATACTGGTTGTTGCAGATTTTAAGAAGCATTTTTTCTAATGATAATCTTCTATTCTCAATGAAATTCTCGTTGAATCTACCAATATATGTCTGTTTAGAAGGTGGGGGAGGAATTATTCTGCCAGGATGATTGTTCTGTAATTGATGATAAATCCACCTGAAATCTTTATATCTTCTTGAAACAACTATTTCATCACTTTCAGGAAAATCATTAGGGGTTTCCCCTTTGTTTTTTGTCTTTATAGTATATACAATATGCGCATTTGTAAGATCCCCTACTTTCATAGGGTCCCCAACTGATATTTCCAATTTATTGAATACTTCGCTTTCTCCATTAGGTTTGGTACCAGTACCAACTTGTTCATGTTGAGAACTCTGCGTGACTTCAGGTTGGTTAGTTTTAGGGAATGCTTTCTTTAACTCAACTAATGATTCTTCTTTTGATTGTTGTGGAATATTATACAATGGCGCATCTGCTTCTTTCAAAAGCTTTTCAGCTTTACTATTAGAGTAGGCCGAGGATCTATCAAACGAATGCGAGTCATCAGAGTTATATCCCAAGGGACCCAAAGGATTTCTATTCACATTATCAGATTCCTTCAAATGTTCTACATTAATCTTAGCATTAAACTTCCTAGGTCTAGGAGTTTTATAAAGCTTGCTACTTTTTAGTTGTGAAGGGATTTTAGGTGAGGATAGATGATCTTGAGGAATGCTTTCATCATCCTTATTGATATTTATCACGCTGTCTTTTTCATTGAAAAGAGATTCGTTTGCTTTTATTTTTTTTGGAGAAATGACCGATTCTTCTAAATTATTGTCTTCAACACCACCTGTTAGTTCAGATACTAGTTGATGTCTATTTTCCTTTAATTCTTCACGCTTGAGATCATGTAATTGCTCCAACTCTGCCTCGTTATCTTTATCTTGAAACCCATCATAATCATTATTGTCATAGTCTTCTCCTTTTAATTTGTTAGATTCTTCATCATAATTATCTTCTGAATCTTGCTTATTATCTTCATCATCACGAAAACCAAACATATTCTGATTTCCAATTGTAAGATCTTCAAATTCATTGTTCAAAATCGAGAGGTTCTGACCATGATTAAAATTACCATAAGTAGAAGCTGAATTTGGTGATATTACATCATCCCATTGAGATGATGTTAGGTCGTCGTGATCCATAGTTTACAATGTATTAAACTTATATTTTTTAGGTGTTCAATGTCTCTATGGTAATCTCATTTCGTCATTCTTAAGGGATATACTGCATATAGAAACTGCCATAATAAAGATTGTAAAATCTGAATAAACTGGTTAAACTATCTAAGTACAATAAATGATTTTAAAGCTGTTGGGTTTCTTGAGTCCTTACCATATTTGGAGATATGTAATAGTATAGTATAATACTTTTTATGGAACTCTATTTTACGAGAGGAAAGAATTATATATCTTGAATACAATTAATCTCACTAATTGAGTATGATCTTGTTTTCAACAGCAAAAGTAATAAATAAGAAACTTTTCAAAACTACTATGGAGAAAACAGGAATATAATTGTTACGATATAATACCTATCGAATGAGAAGATATATAATCACATTATTATTGTTCCAGAAATCATAAAATCATAAAATTTCTGGAACAATAATAATGTATATTTGATTTTATATTCACCAAGATATAAGGTATTCTCAGAAGAAGTTTATTTGCAAAGTAATTAGCCACTGTTTTCGGTGTAAACTTGCTGTTTTCAATGGCTATAAAATTGCTCGAGATTTATGAATAAATGTGTATTTTGCATTGAAGTCAAATCGTTCGCAACCCAAATACCTTTATATCCTCCTCAAAATTCACAATCTCTGTAAAGCTTACAGTAAACAAAGTACAACTTGAAGTAAGCCATTTGAATAAGTCAAAATGTTCCAGAAAATTTAATCAGAAGTAAAATCTCAATAGATTCATAAAATAATCAGTTTCTTTGATTATATTAGTGATAAGTTATCGAAATATGGTAGAACTTTTGTTGGTTATTATTACAATTGATACCCACTGGCTAACACTTATATAGTTTTATAGGATCAGTATCATGTATTTTAAGAGTTTAAGTAATGTAAGTTTAAAGCTTGTATAGGACTGCTCCTATTGATAAGTTCATAACATGATTTTAAAAGATTTAGTCCTAGACTTCCATATTAATTTAATTATAAGAAATTATCGATTAGTGTTCAATAATTATTATAAAGTATCAAGGTTCGTAATTAGTATCATATATTAATTCTAATTTGTATTTAAGTAGTAAATATGAGATCATAAGATGTGGTTATGCAAGACGTACTAAAACAATTAATGTATGCTAGTAATGATGATTGGTTCGTTATAATGCAAATGTGAAAAGAAATTAAAGCTTCCCATGAATCAACCTTCTAACGATAGAATTATCGACTAGATCAAAGTCTGGAGTATCCGATGTAGTTGGGTGTTCATGATCGTTTTCAGCTCTTTTTGCTTCATCCATTAAGGGCCGAATGCAGAGCCAGCCGGTTTCAGTTCTAAAATGTCTGGATAAAGCGTCAGATCTAGCAAACTTCTTACCACAACCCCATTTTGTTACACCATCCTTAAGGTAGCCTTCACATTTGAAATTCTTCTCTCCACCATGTAAGATTTCGTGACGTTTCTTATCATGACTTCTGGCAAAGGTTTTATCACATTTACCACATTTAAATGGCTTCTCATTTGAATGCGTTTTCATATGTGATTTGAGGTTGTATGGCTTCTGGAATACTTTTCCACATTCAGTACATGGATATGTCTGATCTGGATCCGAGATCTTTTGTCTAGCTCTTCTTCTTCTCTTTAAAGATGGAGAATTTGTATAGCTGACTAATGACGAATAGTCTATTTGACCTAACTTGTGCTTTTCAGAAGTTACTGGAGACTCTTTATCTAATTTGATTTCTTCATTTTTAGGCAATAGGTGTTGATAATTGTTGGGACTTTGTGCATATTGTGTTGATACGTACGGAACAACAGGTGTCTCTCTCTGAGGACTTCTAACAAATTTTGTTCCATTTGGAACAACTGGTCCGTAGTATCCGTTTCCCATCGACGGAGCTGTAATGGCAGGTTGTGGATAGTAATAACCTCTAGGATACATATTTGGTGGATACACCATACCAGGAAGCTGATATCCTGGTACCGATACTGCCATTTGGTTATACATTATTGAAGGAAGTTGCTTGGAATCTATCCCTTGGTAAAGCATTCGAGCCTGTGGACTACCTTGTGGAGTATGAGAATACATTTGCCCATTGATATCTTGTTGAAATGTGCTATTGGCAAAACTATTAGTGGGCAATATACCCTTGTTTATGGGTTGTCCAATATTGTAAGACATCATTAAGTGTGGTTAAGAAAAATTTTTCTTGATAATTTCTTGTACTTTATAAGACAGGATTAACTAATGAATATAAATGCTAATATACCATAAAATAGATTTATATATATCCAGTATATTATATATACTATTGTTATGATATTAAATCACGAATAACAATGATGAGTAGCGAGTGGGATCTAATGTTCTTATATATGCTTCAAGCCTCGATGTCAAATCAAATGCCGGCGTATGGTTTGTATAAACACGGGGCTGTGGTTGGCAGGTGTATATTCCCGGTCCGACTATTTGGAAATCAGTTACGAAATAACCGTGGCGAAGTTAACTCCGTTGCGGGTCAAATAGTGTCATAGGTGGGTTTGAACATTATTTAGTACGTATTAGACTTATTTTCTTTACCTTGACTAGCTTATCCCAAACTTCTAATCTGATTCTATCTCTCGGCAACTCTGTAACGGTAATGCAGTAGATGTTTAAAGTTAACAAAGTCTTAGGATTAAAAAAGTCTTGGCTTACTTTTAGTATCGCCGGTATACCGGCTCGTACTACGCCACCGATTTGAAATGCGGATTTAAGAAAATTTATTATACCAAGCCCTTTAAACAAAGAAATGGAATAATACTTGAAGAAAACTGCTACATATATCAAATATATAGGTGATTCGACACGTCTAAAGCATCTAAAATGGTAATTATACTTCTCTTGTAAAAGCATTGGTATGCTAATTTGCGGTACCATGATGAGCAATTTAAGACCGAATTGATTAATAATACATTTTGAGATATCCAAATATGTTCAGAAGCAACCATGTGTAATTGGCAATAATAATATGTCCAAGGCTTAAGTCCTGTTAACTCCCGCGAACTAATGTGGAGTTAAAGTAGGCTTCTGAAACTCTAAAAATTACCGCTTTAGTTGCAGGACAGGTGAAATTCTCTTTTCAGAATACAATGAAGTTGGATTTTAGATCGTTTCGATTATCTGGAACATCAAATATGATTCCAGAGAAGTTGATTGACATCTTTGAATTATATATTCACACCTTGTGAGATCTTAAGTTGGCCTATCCGTGAAATGCTATGTAAAAATGTTGATCAGATATAGATCCTCGTACTGATTGGTTATTCAAATTATAACAATAGAATTACATGCAGCATGCATGTAGTAGAATTATTTTTTGGGTGCTGTCTCAACAGGTGAGATAAAAACATTCTCATATATAATACTTCAAAAAATGACTTGTAGATACAATTGACCCTGGGCAGATTGATTCTGTGTAAGCTCAAGATACTGTAGCTAGATTATCTATATGTAGATATAATTTAAGAGGTTTGCCTTATTGTACTAAGCATTTTTTTTTAATTGTTTCAAGCTATATTGATAGTGCTCAACGATTTAAAAGCTGATTACATTTGAAATCTGGTCATAGTTGTTGATCCCCGCCATTATATTAGACAATAAGAAGGCAGTTACCGATAATGAAACCATAGCTGATAGAGGAAATTGAATTGCCGTTGTACGAGACAAGGCTGGTTGCTTCTACATGGCTTAGAATTCTCAACTATCGAGATTTTTTGTTTATGAAAGTAGTAAAAAATACGGTTTAATATATTTTGAGGCACAATAAATACCTTGGTCATTTAATATGGTGACCTTAGGTGACTCTATTGGTCTAATTCAAATCTCTTTTTAAAAAAAAAATGACCCAAACACTACAAGCTTGAAATTATAAATTAATTTTTATTTCTAGCTGGCATTTATTCTGGTAGTCGAAAGCAGAAAATCTTTAGGTATTTAAATGCTTTAAACAATATATTTGCTCGAAAATTTTGCTATGTATAAAACCCGATGAAAAAGCCTATATGTTCTCTATATTAGGACATTGGCTAGATCGCCGTTAATTTCTTAGGATTATGAAATCATTCGAGTCTGGTATAAATACATTATGTTATAGGTTATGACAGCTTTTACTGTTTTCCTTTAACTAACAGATAAAAACTGAATCTGTTTGCGTTCAGAGTTCTACCTCACCATTCAATATTTAGGGTAACATCTAAAAAAAACCATATCTCGTATCCGAGAGATTGCTTTGAATAACTGCAACAAAATATTTAACTTCGGCCTCTTCCGTCTTAGTATGATAAATTCTAAAAAGCTAAAAATCGAATTGTGCAACTCGTCATGAACAATTAAAAATATTAGGAATTCATAAATAACATAAACTGGGAACTTATTTTATAATAACAATTAAAGGTGTCCACTCATATAGTTTCGCTGGAGTGAACTTTTCTTTTTGGGTTGCATATATCTTGTATATAGATTCCCGCAGATACTGATGAATAAAAAATTGTTGGTGATCCAGTAAAGACCTGATATCCGACTAGAGTTCACGTGATGTTATTACGACATTATACAACCCGAGGTTTGTCACCTGACCTACCAAACTGTAACTGAGCTAGTAACGAACTACCTAACAGTTGAAAATAGCCCAATGAGACTGCCCAATGAGACTGCCGAATTATGAGAAGCTCATCGGATGCAGTGTATGGAAGGAAATTTTCATCAAGTATAAATAGGACCCATTTCGTGTATATAGCCTAGTTTAATTTAATTGAGCGATCTACAATATACAAAATGTATTATGTCGTATCCATTAAACAGAAGACATAATTTAGGAAATCTAACAGATTAGAAGTCAAAAGGAACGTTAACCGCTACTATGGTACACGACTAAGGTTAACTGTTGCGAAGGTAAGAATTGAACCCTCGTTAGAAGAAATCAAATTAGGCTAATTTATCAAAAGATTATTAACCAAATTTTGAACAAAATCTTATCTAACCAAAGTTAAATTTTAGTGTCTTAAGTTATTTCATAACAATTCTGTTTTCTATCCTCAAAACTTTAGAAGTTTTGATTCTCAGCACTACT